>QMIH01000178.1:273882-284567 GCA_003987875.1 Clarias batrachus
ATACTGAATTGTTGTAATTGTGGTAAGTACGTATTTTAAAAAATTCAATCTTAATCCTAGGATTTAAGCTCATGATACTATGCGCTGTGCATAGTTACAGTTGAAAGGAAGCTGTATTTTAAGTGTTACAGTGAAACACAGGAGCAAGAACATATGAGCGTGTGCATATGTGCAAGTCAATGTAAGAAGCTTATGTTTACTACTTATAACATGAGTAGCAGAAAAAATATTTTCAGCATGTGAGCAGTATGTAAGAGTGTAGTACACAAACACTAACATAATAGTTGCTCACTGTATTGATGTGAGCACTGTTCGTACTATTATCAACTCCATGGTATGACTTTAAATAGGAAACCATTTGTTATGTCCATAATTAATTAGTACATTTTTCTTACAATATGCAATAAAAATACCTACAGTAATAAATTTTTAATTAAATGGTTTGACTTGAATAAAACTCTCCACACTATCTCTCCTTATGTCTGAAAGAGGAGTAAACGATGTTGGCTCTTGATGCGAAGAGTGTTGCAACAATGCCAGCACCCCTACCTCCTGCGGTTATGTGTGGATCTTTTAAGATTTTTAATTAGTGCAGTATACTCTTAGCAATATGTTATGATTTTGACATCTTGCCTATCCATGTTGTTTTGTACTTCACTGTAATTTCTTTTGACAGGAAGTACATATACATTTTAAAATTGTGCTGATGCATTATTGCTTGTAGTAGAAACTATGTAAAATATCTCTACAGACAACCAGTCTTTTGACCAATGCGTTCACTTAATGCATTTTAAGTCAAAACAACTAGATCTACATTTTCAATCATGTTCACTTAGAGTAGTGTTGCATTGAGTGTGTAAATCTTATTACTGTCTCAATGCACACTCTCAACCTTGCTACGAGTGAATGCTCAGAATGTAGGTAAAGCACACTCCAGAATATATAGAGAAGTTATTCAAGGCATGTTAAACAGAGTAGTTCTCAAACAGACTAAAGGCTCAGCAGCTGCACTCATCCACCACTCCGATATTGAAACCATGATTGCATTACTGCTTCGATAACAGCTTTGTGTGCGTGTGTGTGTTTCTACAGTGTATTATACTGCAGCTACGGGAATAAATCTCATGTTAAAATTCAAACAAATCTAAATCAGAAGTTTGTGAGGTGGATAATGAAGGATGCATATGCAAATTGGTTATTAGCAACCCAAATTAGCAGGGAATATGCAGAAGTTAAACAGAAAAATTAAAGACAAATTAAACCAAAAAAGAAAGAAAAAACAACCCTCACTGGTATAAATGTACAGGAAGTAAACAAGGTTTAACAGGAAACAGGTGAATTCAACAGACAGGTACTGTAAGGGAGAGAGCGAGAGATGTCAATACCATCAGCAAATTAAGTACTTTATTACATAGAAATAAACAGCCACAAAGATGGATGGATGTGAAACAAATTAAGACCTGGGTAGCTACATATCAGTGGCAAGCTAATGTGAAACGTTAATTACTACCTAAAACAATGGATCGATATCAACTTAGCAAGAACATAAATCTACATTGACAAATTTAAATTTATGTTTTCTTAATCAACATAATATTCTTGCCTGTGACACACACACACACACACACACACACACACACACACAAATATACATTAGTTTGCCATAATACAGAATATTTGATAGAGTGATCATGCTCTATTTTCAGTTTCACCCACACAAATCGATTAAACTATTCATAAAGCATTGTTCATTACTAATATAATTAATAATGCATAGCTCAGACAGCAACAAGGCTAGAAAAATATCAAGATGCAAAATATTAAACCATAAACAAACCGAGTATTTTCACTTCATACATTATTTATACTCTTTGCACCACTGGAAAACTTTACGTTTCAAGACTCTAGGGAAGCACTCAGGGGTCATGTGGTACAAATATTAATATTAAGGTTACAATCAATACAGTATGTATAGTTTACTAAACCGAACGCATGGATTCAGTTTGTCGATTCATGTACTAAGTTTGACAATCCATGCACACTTACAGTAATTTAGTTACAGTTAATTAAAAATTAACATTTATTCATACCACATGGGGGCCCCCGGGGGCTCCATATATGTACATCCTCATTTTTTCGTTCTTAATATTTGTCTTATTTTATTCATTTCCTTTTTCACTAGTGAATCAAATGAATGTGAGTTATTTCCCTTAAAAAGCATAGAGACGTTTTAGTATGTTATTAACACCAGAATGAGAAAAAAAGAAGAAAAACAAGTTCAGAGAAACTTGTTTAAATTCATGCCTACACTATACTAACCAGATATACTAACGCTAGAGATTAGGTTGTAAAAATGCTGGAATGCTGAAGGTGGAAGGGCAAGAACAATTCCATTTGAGAAGCTGCCAAATGTGCTCTACGGAGGGTACTTTACGATTTTACTTTACATTTGGCCATTATTAAGGTGATGTGACTCTGTACTGCAGTCTCAAACTGCTGCCCATTAGCCGGCTTAGCTCAATCCTAAAAGCTATCTATCTGACCATTCMTTGTATTAAACTAAACCTAATGGCTGTCTACTGCAATTTCAAAAAGCTGACTATTAGCGTTTTTAGCCCATCGCTGAAGTCTTACTGTATACTGTAGTGTGTAACCTTTCTTAAGTGTTTTAGTTTGAGAGATATGCGGTTATAGCATTGCTAACCAGTAGTATACTATTATGTCAGTCACAAACATCATTTCTATTGACACAATGATCTAAAACTGTTTTTAGTGCATCCAAGATAAAGACAAAAATACATAGATGGATTACAAAGCATGAAGTGATGCAAGAGAGAACTATAAAGCAAGAAATGATAACGACTAAAATACAAGACAAAAACCAACAGAGRAGCGTGCTGCTACTCAAAATCAAATTACAGCCTGGTAATATTGTTGCCAGGTAATTAAAGTCTGGATATTATTCTCATCCAATCTGTGAGGAAGAAACTGGGAAATAGATTAGCATTGTTACCATTGCAAGCTAGTTAATCTCATCTGCTTACATTGATTAATGTGGTTTATTTATACTTATTAAGCATGAACGGAATTGAACATTTACATTCATGGCAGTTGGCAGATGCCATTATCCAGAGGGCCTTATATTTCTCATTATACATCTGAGCAGTCGTGGCTTAAAATCCTTGCTCAAGGGCCCAGCACCGGTGGATTGGTGGTGCTGAAGTTTAAATCATGACTTTCTGATCTGTAGTCCATGTCTTAACCCCTGAGCTACCCCGACCCCTATGCACCTAAGACAAAGGTCTCGTTTTAATATATTCAGGCAAATTAATTAAGAACTGAATTCAGACTTGACAACTGAAGTTTCATTTAATAGAAGGTTGCTTTTATTCAGGATGGAGTTGCACAAGTAATTATTTTTGGATGGTATGAAAAGATTATTAAAAATTAACTGTGTGTACTTTTAGAAAAACACAACCAAAAAGAAAGAATAGTATGAAAATATGTACAAATAAAAGCAAACTGCAATTAATTAAAAAGTATTTTGATCTTAAGCATCCTTATATATTGTCACGGGCGAAGCTGAACGAGGTGAATCCAAGCGCAGATGAGTGACAGCAGCGTTAAACAGGAGCGCGGTCGGAATGCGGAAGCAGAGGTCAAATACCGGGAGATCAGTCAACGTAGCGTCGGAGCCAAATCGTGAAGCGAGAGCCGTAGTCAAAAGCTAGGAAGCGAGAGATCAAAACCGGGAGATCAAAAGAGCGAGGCGAACAAATCCGAGGCGAGAGACAAAAAATCGAAAACCGAAAAACAAAGCGATCTTGGCAACGTGAATACGAGAAAAAGAAAACGCGAGAAAATCAAAGTACGTGACACACAAGGTAATCCAGCGATTTAAGCAGCGTGCAGAGTGTGCTTAAATCGCTGGAGTAATCAGCGGAGGATAGGAGACAGGTGYGCAGGARGGGCGGAAACRGGACCRTGGGAAARACACATGACAGGTACGAAAAACAAAGGCACATGTCAGCGGTGACAGCGTGGGAAAAACTTCAAACAGGACATGAATCATGACATATATGTTGTATAGACCTTCAGTGTGCATAAGATATTTTTTTTTTATTGTTACTGTTGTTGTTGTTTGTCTTTTGGCCGCACTTAACTTGGCACAGGTTTTATACTGGATGGCGTTCCTGATGTAACCGTCCATTTTTATCTGGGCTTGATTGATTATTTTAAGTTTTTGATTCAATAAAGTAATGCATTTTTATCTTTAATGTGCACTCCTGTTAAGAAAATACCCTCCTGGATTAAAGGATGAACTAAACACTATAATAAGCAGCAAACCAACTGTCTTCCTTCTTCCAGTTGATTGGCTAAACACAATGAAGTGGACAATCCATTAGCATAAAGTCCATATCCGCTAAACTTGATGGTGGTAGATTAACGTGATTCCTCAGGTTAGATGTAGGTCCTATCAGTGAAATGTTACTATCTACAGTCAAGTGAAAATAATTCAATGTGCCCAGCTACAAAGCCAATGAAGAGAGAGCAAAACTGTTGTAACAGGTTTTGGACGATTTGAAGACATTTAGGATMAACTGCAGTGGTTGGTTCACATTGTGTAGAGTAATAAAGTGATTCACATCTTCCCCACTTTTCTTACAGGATAGGATTATAGCGTATATTGGCCACATCTACCTGAAACATCAGTAGTAAAAAGAAATCTAACAAGAGAGAACAGACTGCATTATAACTGTGCTCTGGAGAGAAAAGGAAACAAGACGTGCAATAAATGAAAAGGCAACAGATGATGCACAGAGATATGGTTCGGTTTACATGAATGTTCTTTTTATTACTATTCTGAGTTTTTAAGGATTTCACAAATTTTGCATGTAAAACATTGTGTTAGTTTAATCTCACCTCTCCTATCCTTATACCCACTTTTATAGTGAGTAATGAAAAACCATATGTTATTATCACCACACACTCCCCAAAGAGCAATCTCTCTCTCTCTCTCTCTCTCTCTCCGCCAAACAGCTCCTGAATTATAGGATCTACAAAGTCTCAATTTTCTATTAAGCCCAAGATTGGTCTCTCTCTCTCTCTCTCTCTCTCTCTCTCTCTTATCTATCCAGATCTATCTATCTATCTATCTCAATAATGACCTGATTTTTGTCTCCAAACGCTATTTTCCTCTCTCTCTCTCTCTCTCTCTCTCTCTCTCTCTCTCTCTCACACACACACACACACACACACACAAACACACACACACACACACACACACTGTTCTGCAATTGGCAGGATAGGTTAGAGCCCATGGTTTAGAGCTGTGAGTCCTTATGTAATGAATGAATCAGACATGTCTTATGGATGAGACAGTGGCTGCTAGTATCATAGCTTTCCAAATCTCATTTACTCGCTTTATGAATAGAGGAAGAGAGAGAGAGAGAGAGAGAGAGAGAGAGAGAGAGAGAGAGTTCAAACTGTTCCTCTTTACAACTCATTCTCTCCTGCAGATTAATTTTCTCTATTCTTGCCATGTATAGTTATATTTATTGATTCTTTTGATTAGTTTACAGTGTCATTCTGATGACGAGGGTCATCAATTCTGAAAGATTTGGGAACATAAATCGTCTGTTTGTTAACTCTTTGGCCAAAACTGGCCTTGCATCACTCTAGAAGCAGTCTGAGCAGGAATGTGCAGAAAAAAAGTGTTCACTTCAGACTGACTTGAACTGCTCATGGCCATCATAGCACACCATATCACTTCAAATGGAAGGCCAAGCTGTTATAGAATATAGATGACCATGGCTGTGTCCAAAACAGAAAGCAACTGACTTGGCAACTTTCTGCTTCTGCTGTGTCATGTTTCAGTATCTTCAGACAGGATTTGAAAGCAAAATTTGTCACATGGCTGCCAAGATGGGAGCATACAGGATGGAAAATAATTATTTAATCTCCTACTGATTTTCTAAGTTACAAAGAAATTAATTTATTTTTAAATGATCGAGACCAAATATCAATCAAAAATCCAGAAAAAAAAACATTATATAGATGATATAAACTGAGTTGCGTTTCATGATTAAAATTAGTATTTTATCCCCACCAACCAACAATAATTCTAGCTCAGATAGACTGGTTACCACTTACGAAGGTGCTTCTAATAATGACTCATTTTGTGTATAAAAGACACCTGTCCACAGAATCTCTATTTTCCATCTAAACCCCATAACCATGGGCAAGACCAAAGGGCTGTCAATGGACATCATGGACACAATTGCACAAGGCAGGAATATGCTTGGAGGGATTGTTTGCAAATGGAAAACATACAAAATTGCCCTCGGGCTGAAGCTCCATGTAAGATTTCATCTTCGGGGGTAAGGGTTATCATGGGAAAAGTGAGGGATCAGCCCAGAACTACACAGGAGGAGCTTGTGTATGATTTCAAGGTAGTTGGGATCACAGTCAACAAACAAACCACTGGGACTGTAACACAATATGCCGCAATTGATTGAAATCTTGCATCGACTGCAAGGTCCCCCTCCTGAAGGGCTGTTTGAAGTTTGCCAATAAAAGATTGGAAGAAAGCGCTGTAGTCAGATGAGACAAATTAAACTCTTTGGCTTACCTCTGTGCTTGCCAACAAGGGTTTCTCTACCAAGTACTAAGTCATCATGTTTTGCTTGGGGATGAAATATTTATTTTACTCATTGAAATGTACAGTACGTCAATTTATAACCTTTGTATCATGTGCTTTTTGTGGATATTTGGTTGATATTCTGTCTCTATCCTTTAAAATAAACATATAATTAAAATGATATCTTCTTCATTTCTTTGTAAGTGGGCAAACTTACAAAATCTGCGGGCGATCAAATAATTATTTTCCCCACTGTATGCTAATAGCCACTAATCTCATGTCTGTTATGCAGGATAGAATAAAGTAACAGTGCAGATAATAGACAAATATGTTCTGTGACTTCACCAGCAATTTCTGTCTAGGAATAAAATTTGAATGCCAAATAAAATTGTTTTAATCAACTGCTGATGCAGAGGATTGTGAGATATGTAGAACAGAAAATGATGCATGCATTTAATTTGGACATGATTCAATGCTTTGCTGCAACAGTAAAACAAAGCAACAGGCATGTGACCTGGAGTCAGGGTTTCAATGACAGCAAAATTAGATTTTATTCAGTGAAGTGACAAATCCAAAAGATTGCCTTGAGTGATTTCTTGGGCCAATCGTATGATGTGCATTGATTCAATCACTACTCACAAATTAAGTAACTACAGTACTCTCAGTTAGTCTTCAAATGAGATCTAAAGACCTAATTTTTTAAGTGTTTTTGAAGCCTGCTTAATGAGTGCAATGCTTAATTTGTGTTTAATTAATTAGCTTTAGGCGGCACGGTGRTGTAGTGGTTAGCGCTGTCGCCTTGCACCGCCAGGGTCGGGGTTCGATCCCCGGCCAGGCTCGATTCCCGTCTCTGTGTGCATGGAGTTTGCATGTTCTCCCCGTGTTTGGTGGGTTTCCTAAGACAAAGACATGTAGGTTAGGCTAATTGGCGTTTCTAAATTGCCCATAGTTTATGATAGAGTGAGTGTATATATGTGTCTGTGGATTGGCACCCTGCCATGTTCCCCTATCCAGCCTGGGATAGGCTCCAGGCCCCCGTGACCCTGAATACAGGATTAAGCAGTATAGATGATGAGTGAGTGAATAACTAGCTTTAGATGTAATTACATTACTGTTTCTCATTGGACATTAAAAAAATGAACAGTGTATGCTCACATGTAACATCACCCACAACAGATAAACTACAAGTAACATGCATCTTTGTCACCTGCTAACATTAGAGTTTTTTTAGATTTCAGATATCCATTTATGAATGTTTTTACAGTAGTAACATTACAACCTTGAAACTGCAGTAATACAGGATCTGTATACATAGCCTATGCTTGCTGYTTAGTATTTGTCTGGAATGACAGTATAGAGACTGGGAACTGAACGGGTGTTTTGGAGATATTTACAGTATTTCCATAGCACTTATTAAAATACACTATGTGACACTAAACCTAAACCTGTTACAGCCAGACAACATTTCTGTGCACAAATTATTGTCCATAAACACATGGTTTCCAAGGTAGGTATGGAAGAACTTTGTGGCTGAACAGAGGATTTTAACCTCACTGAACACCTTTGGGGTGAACTTAAAWTGGACTTTGTGCCAGGCCTGACTTCACTTACAATTTTGTGACTAAATTTCCATAACCACATTCAAAAATCTGTTGAAAAACCTGATAGAAGAATGAAGGTTGTTACAACAGCAAAGGGGCATAAATCTGGAATGGGATGTTCAAAGAACACATATGGAGTAGATGGGTCAGGTGTCCACAAACTTTTGACCATACTGTTATACATACTACAAATAATAACAAATATTCAATATTATTCAATATACATGGCAAAGAATGAAATGTAGTTTTGTAAAAAATATATTTATTTAATATAAAGCATTGCTTTCCTAGTATAATTCATCTTTGTCGTAGATCAGTAATGCTTATCGACAGTGGCATCCCACTCAGTGATCTAGTGACCTCATTTAAAAATAAAATGAACACTTGATACTGCACCGCTGCATTCTGAAAGAACAGTCTTGGTGCATGACTTAATTTCTATCTTCTCTGGATGCGTGTACTGCTGAGGAATGCCACTGTTTATTTTACAGACAGAAGGCTCAGTCTTATTTACTGTGGGCTGCGTTGAAGCATTTTATGGTTCTTCCTGGCAGTGTAAGATCTGACTATAACTTTTTGCCCTATCAGTGGTACTACCTCATCCTAACATGTCTCATAAAAAGAATAAAATATATTTAATATTTATTATGTGTAAAATATGAAAGGACAAATACKGTCTATTACCACTCACTCACTCACCCGCTCGATCCTGTATTCAGGGTCACGGGGGGCTGGAACCTCTCCCAGGAGACTTAGGGCGCAAGTTGTGATACATCCTGGACAGGGTGCCAATCCATTGCAGGGCGCACACACACACACACACACTATGGGCAATTTGGGAATGCCAATTAACCTAACCTACATGTCTTTGGAACTGTGGGAGGAAACCAGAGTAGCCAGAGGAAACCGACCAAGCACAAAGAGAACATGCAAACTCCATGCACACAGAGACAGGAGTAGAACCCAGACCCTGGAGATGCAAGGCGACAGTGCAAACTACACCACCGTGCCAACCCTACATATATAGCTCTGGAAAGAAATAAGAGATCACTGCATTTTACTCCAGAAAACTTCATTACATCATTAAGAGGAAGATTGATGGTCACAAACCATCAAGCAAAGCTGAGCTGTTTGCTTTTTTGCAACGAGAATTGTATAAAGTTACCCAACAGCAATGTGAAAAACTGTGGGAGAGCATGCCAAAATACATGAAAGCTGTAACTGCAAATCGGGTTTATTCAACCAAATACTGATTCCTTAATGTTATTCAGCCAAAGCATTAACACACTGTTATTATTTAGCATTTTGTTTCATTTGAGTTATTAAAGCTCTGCAAATACTGCATGAGATATTAGGCTTCTACAACATACCAAAAAATAAATCTGTTGTTTGCTGTTGGTTTCAGCCCATGGAGCCGTTAATGTCTTAGTCCTCCTACCATTAATATTGGACATTTTATTCCAGTCCATTTGCAATCAAATGGTGCTTTATGATTGATTTTTTTTTTCCTCCTCTTGCATTTTTCCTTTTTTTTCTTAATTTCTTACACATTCACACAAACAAAGCAAACAGAAAGAAAATACTTACAGTAAGAAAGCTAGTGCGTGAGATAGTATAAACACCCAAGGTTTGGCTGCAAACTTAAAGTACTAYAGTGTACTAAAAAATATTATAAAGTGTGTATAGTTATTGTGTGGGTAAACATGGCTGCGTGAAAACAGACACAAATGTACTATAGAAGCACATGTAGGTATGTACACACACACACACACACACACACACTCTCAAACATATACTGTACACACACACAATATGACTAGAGTAGGGGATTTAGTATTGAGTTACTTTAGGATACAAAGGATGTAATCTTTTACGCAGACACACACACTCACACACACACACACACATATATACACATACAGTACAGAGTGGGTGATTTAGCATTAGGTAGCACACCAGGAGAATACCATCGCCTTTTATAGAGTGGCAGCTCATTGTCTATTTACACAAACTCGTCCAGCAGCTGAGAGACAAGATTCATTGTGAATGAACATGGCTTGCTCTCTCGCTCTCTTTCTTTCATAGGCATACACACACACACACACATACACACACACACACACATGCTCGCACACACAGTTAGCCTATATAAAGATATCATTAGCCTCAATCTTTTGTCTATGAGAAACCTTACAGGCATTTCTGTATTCAATTCAATGCAATTCAATTTATCTTTATAGCACCTTTAACGGTATCCAGAAAGCAGCTTTACAAAAAAARAAATCCACTGACATTGTCAAGAAGGAACTCCCTAAGGTGACAAGATGCTACAATATAACTTAGCAACTCAATAATATTTCAAATAACAGCTCACACAATCCCCTGTACAGAGTTATAATAGGATTGTCTCTTGGAGGCATGTACTTAATGGGGTCAAGGCTGTA
>QMIH01000178.1:306634-349887 GCA_003987875.1 Clarias batrachus
TTGCTTGAGTTTATGCGATTGGAACAGTCAGCTTGATCGATTCCCAAGCACAGAAACCTAGACAGGTAATCACAGACCAGGATATTGCTATCACACCCAGAATGAGAGGCTTCTGGCTATCACTTTATGTTACAATTCTCTTAACCTACATTATTTTCTTCATTAAATTTACRTTAACAAACAATGAATATGATTGTTACAAAAATAACTCTCCATATTGAAATAAAGACAGCATTTGTGCCATTTAACAGCCACAAAGATTTCCTAAGGTGTTTAAAGAATTCATATAAGGTATGAATTTTAAAGGTTCATATGTTGGTCAGGGTATGCATAGTTTTATTATTTGATGCTATGAATGTTCTTTAATGCAGGTGTCGAATATTTGTCCTGTTTGATTCAGTACTTAAAATCATTCAAAGTGTTAGTTATTGTTACTTATGTGAACAGAATGCTTTCTGTTTGGGATTTTTTTTAAATCAAAGGAGTACTTGGAGAGATCTAATTTAGGAAACAAATTATGAGAGAAAGTACGAGAGAGCGAAAGAGAGAGCGCGTTAAGACATTTGCATAAATATGCAGATATGCAGATGTGTATAATGAGGTATTGGGGCGTGCATATTTACACATGTATCAGAGCTGAAAGTACAATTTTAGTGCTCTAATTGCATTGTTTTGTTATATTACCAGCCGATGTTATTTAGAGTGTAATGAATTTAATTTCTGAGACGTGGATAATGTCGATTAGCCGGATTTGTCTGCAGTGATTAAAATAGGGAGGGCCAAAATGAAATATAAAAAGAAGCAATAGAATAAAGCAAGTGGAGGAGCCACATCAAAGAGGGGATATCTGAAAATATGTAGGGTGTGTGTGTGTGTGTGTGTGTGTGTGTGTGTGTTTGTGTGTGTGCGTGTGTGTGCGTGTGTGTGCGTGTGTGTGCGTGTGTGTGCGCCAGAGAAGGCTGGCAATCGTAAACAATGTGAGATAGGTGTCTCTAAATTTAGAGGTGGACAGATAGAAAGAGGATAAAACCCTGCAGGGAGGTGAGGCACAGTGGAAGAAAACAAAACAAAACCAATCACATTACTCACAAGTAGATAAAAGAGAAAGAGAAATGGAGGGAAAAGTGACAGCTCTTTTCAGAGTTTGAAAGAGGGTGACTGACCAGCATTCACAAGCACAGGATCTTAAAGTAAAAGAAAATGGGATTCATGGGTTAGACTGGCCGTCATGATAAGTCTTGCTTAAATTCAGTTTTAAAGGAGTAAACCTTTTAAAATTAAAACAAAAACACACATGTTTTTTATTATTATTATCATAGTTTTCATTATATTATTATAATCTTTATTTTGTTTTTGGTGCATGGGCATTGATGGCTCATGCGAATGAAGTACAAAAGTCAAACAACAACAACCTCTTTTGGTGCACCTCCTCTGCTCTATTTCTTGTTGTTGTTGTTGTTGTTGTTGTTGTTTATTCTCCATTTTACTTCTCACCATTTTAATCATTGCAGAGAAAGTTGACTAGTCTATATCATCCACATCCACAACGTAATCAATAAATTAGCCTAGATTTGACAACAATCATGTCAAGTTTCTGGTTCATAAAACTACTATACAACATAAAAAAGCAGTGATTTGAGCTTAAGCTGTGTGGAACAAGCTGTGCCTACTCCTGCCTACTMCTGCCTTACTACAGCGTTACCTCGGCATACAAATTTTATCCGTTCCAGAGTTCTTAAGGCAAAATTTTGTATTGTGGAACATATTTTCCCATAGGAGATAATGTCAATGCAGATCCAGCCATAATAATAATAATAATAATATTACCACTACTTTAATTATATTATTTATTTATAKAAAATTATATATAGTCATATTTTATGCACTACAGTGTTTTTTGTTTGTTTAATGCACATTTGGATTTGGTCTATTGAGTGTTGTTTGTGTGCCTTTTGTGTTCTTAGGTTTTGTTAACACCAGCAAACAAGGTACTGTAAAAGTCTAGTGTTTGTATAATCTCGGTTAATAGGAGCGTTACAAACATTCTTGGGACCCATGGTGCTATGTCTTCATTTTAAAAAAGGAATAAATGTTTATATATTTATATATAAACATTTTATATGTAATATGTACTCGATTTGCTCACTGACGCAAAAACGTTTTGAGCATGTAGTCTTCATATTCTATATACCTGTTGTCTTAAGGGTCAAAAAAATATCTTCCTTSATTAAACCTCTAAAATAAAGCAATGGCAACCAGTGGCGGCCGGTCAATACGGGGCGCAGGGGCGCCGCCCCACTTAAAGTTAGGCAGAGAGGAATGCTCCTTTAACATGTAATTATTTAACATAATAATAAAGTCATTTACTCACAATATTCCGCTGTATTTCTTAATATCATTTATTTGCACGCGGGGCGCCGGACAAACGAGTGTCTTTGTAGGCGCGTACGTTTTTGAAAAGCATGTGACTTCAGATTGAGCTCTGATTGGATTTTGTCAAATCATCCTTCGCGCGCAGCACTGTGAAGGTTATCCCTGAACCCTCCCRCTTTTGTTCTTAGCGAATCAATATTGTTTTTAAATATTTGGGCTCATGTGATTGGACCGTTCTCAACGAGTCTTTT
Source organism: Clarias batrachus (assembly GCA_003987875.1). Classification (NCBI taxonomy): domain Eukaryota; kingdom Metazoa; phylum Chordata; class Actinopteri; order Siluriformes; family Clariidae; genus Clarias; species Clarias batrachus. Next base: position 309,259 of record QMIH01000178.1, read on the forward strand.
CCAGCACTTCTTATGGCAAGCGGAGTTGGCTGACCTGAGTCATGTGAGTAATGCCTTTATTTTATGCTAGTAGTAATGACGCTTAATCACCTGATAAATGGTTATTTACAGACTAGCATTAAAAGTTTGAGTTTTATTTAGTTTGCGCCCCACCCCCCGAATAAAAAAAAATTGCACCAGCCGCCACTGGTGGCAAATAACCCTGCAAAGCGTATAAACAACAATAAATGAATACAATTGTTTAATGAAAAACTTGAAAAGCATAAATCAGTATGCAAGAGTGTATGTGCATGGGCTTTAGAGGGGTATTCACTGAATAAACAGCATGTTTTTTTTTTTTTTTTCAAATAGTCCTTCTTTGTGGACAAAATTAGTTTCTTCTCCACTTTTCTGTCCTAGCTGCAGCTTCCAATCACCTCGTCCAGGTTGTCCATGACTTCTTTGTTGTGCTTGTTCTCCAGGGTGATGGCTGGCTTCTTGAACTCATGATCATTAATCATATGTGTCTTGTGCACTGTGCTCGAGAGAACTACATTCTCTAATCATTTGGTATGTAAGAAACTAGAGTGGTGGTGTGTTTTGTGTGGGGGTGTAATCTTTGTACATTTTGTGGTGTGTAAACTATTTTCAAAAATGACCCCACAACAATATTTGTGCCCTAGTGGTGTGCAGCTTACATGGAAATACTGTAGAAGCAAAGCGGATACGTCACTCTAATGCCTACAAAATTCATTAACTTTCAGGTTGGAAAAAGATACTTTTAGTGGGTTTTCTCTGCTGTTAAACATAGTAGTGTGTCATTTCGCAATATTATCCGTACCTTTTGTTACTTTTTGATACGTCATAGAGTGATATGTCCCCCATCATGTGATGATTACAGGAGAATCAATGGTCAAATGGTATAATAAGTGTCTTTCTCTGTTAATAAATGTTCCACATGTGTGCACATGTTCAAACTATGTACAACTTGTCATGTTTATGYCACATTGTGCAATTATACCTTATAGCTAGCTATCTGACTAACATATAGGTAACATGTGTATAATATATATGAATTATATAGATTTGGTGACAATATGCTAATAAAAGAAAAACACTCAAGATCCAAAAAAGAATTTGTTTAGTAAGAATATGGTCCTCTATGGCAATTTCACTCACACACTCATCTGCTATACGCTATAGTCGTAGTTAAAAAATTTAAATAATAACTACTGTAAGCTTTATGACCATCAAAGATGAAGTAATAGAAGAGTCTTTAAGGTTGTCTTGTCTTGAAAAATGGTAAAGAGAGCAGCAGTGAAATCATCTAATGAGGTTATAAAAATTACACCCCCTGACACACGCGCACACACACACAAAAAAATCATAGAAATGATCCTGTGGGGACAAACATAGCACACAGATATTTGTTTCATCCATTTGGTTTCCCCATTTTCTCTATATGCCACCTTCACACACACACTCACATGCAGAGGAGCCTTCTGGATGCTTCTGTTTGCATCATCCATCCTACATCATTAAAATCCCCACTACAGCTCTTACACACACACACAGACACATACACTTTCTAACAGAATTAAAGAGGCTGTCCAGAGAGCATAATACAGGCAAACACACACTCTCTCACAGATAGGGCGTAAATGGGCAGATGTGGAGAGTTCCTCTGGCGCAGTGCTCCTTGCTGTGAAATATTTTATTATATCACAGCTACATTCACAGGCATTTATCTTTGTGTGTATATGGTTGTGTGCATGTGTGTGGGAGAGAGAGAGAGATTTAGCTTAAAAAGTCAAGTGCATCACTACTTGCAATATATTGACTACTGAATACTATAACAGATCTAGTGCATCTTTTTTYGCCTTGCTCTGTTCTAGCTCATCTCCATTAGCAGTAATTTAACGTAACGCTCACATCCCTGATGTCATTATTTTTAACTTCATTTTGATCAACACTACCTTTATCTACAGAAATACATAATGTAGCATTTATATAAATGCTGTGATAAAATTTATACAAATACAGAAATGCAGCATTTGCCAAATTATTACTTATCTCCAGTGTATAATAGAAAACAATAAATGTTTTGGTAGAACATTTTGCAAAACATTTTCATAAATTCCTTAGTCAATGCACTTTTACAAATTTGTCTTTTTTACATGGATGTCTTTATGGCTTTTTGGTGCTTCAGTTGATAAATGAAGGACAGTCACTGGGATGTTTTCTGATTTCTTTTTTTTTTCTTTTCTTTTACTGTATCCTTCACGTCAGTTATGTGTAAAATAAAATATGAACAGCTACTCATTGTAAAGCCATGACTATTAGAGTGTAAATTATTGATTTGTTGAAGAGTTAACTACTGATATGAAACATGTAATTGAATTATGACTGAGTTTGGGGGCAATGTGTGTTTTTAATATTGTTTTCTCAGTCTATTTCTTTAATGTATTAGGACATTTAAGATACCCAAAAATTGCCAGCCAGAAAGCAATCATCACATTAGTAAATGCATTTCTCACTGCATTAGCTTCACTTAAGCTCTTGTAAAATAAAGAGCAAAGTTTTTTTTTTCTCCTGTGCATTTCGCCAGAATAAAATGCTATTCATGTAACAATCATCAAGAGTTCATTAGTGTTTTAATGGGCGTCTGTCTGTGAATAAAGAAGCGACTCAAACCACACTGCACTGTTCTTCTCTTTATTTATAGAAGCACATTAATCTAACAGCAGCCCTGCTGACTACCACATTCACAGACCTGACATCATGGTAGTCAGGACAGTCCAAATGCAGGTGTTGACGCCATCGTCTCACCAAGTTCACTTATCTTTGTTCTATCTTTTTCTCTCTTTTCTGTAATTTGCACCAGAGCGCACTGTGCTATGGCCTGTAACAAACTAATATTCTGGGTGCAGACATAAAAAGTGAAAGAGGCTTAAATCAGAGACAGCAGATTGCAGCAGAGCGCAAAATAGAGAAGAAATTCAAAAGATGGATGGAAAGAACAAAGGAAAAAAGGCTGTCTTGCCTAGAAGCAGAAAAGGAAAATATATGATGACAAAAATGTAAAACAAATTGGGGGGGGGGGACATGTACTGAAAATAATCTGTGCCCAATGATCTCTAACACTGAAATGTTGAGGGAGCTGTAGGCCATATCTATAAAAGCAGTTTCCTAGTGTATACAAGCGCCCACACAGACCCACACGCATGGACACACAAACACATAAGGAGATGACAAGAGAGGAAGGTGGTGCTGTGACATATTTCAGCAAAATGAATTGTTTATGGGGATGTAAGGAAGCTGTTCCACATGAACGAGAAACAGGATTAAAGAGGAAAAAAAAGATATGCTCTAAACAAACAGCACAAAAGCTCTCAAAAATCATGTTCAGAAACAAAAGTTGAAAAATAGCAGCTTAAATATCATTGCAACATGACTTGAAATGTGTCACCTGTTTTATGACTATTTGATTATTCAGAAATCTCCTGAGTTTTCAGCATATGGTATTCACTAATGAGGGAGCTAATGAACAAGTCTCTTTAACCTGTTTAAAAAAAAAACACACACAAAAGTTGAGTAAAGCTCTCAGATCAGATACTGTATTTTACAATGCAGTTTGTCTTTCAGATTATTCAGTCGGAACTAATTAGAATATATTTGGAATTTTGTATTTTTCATAAATTTTTGAAATATTGTATTTACAGAGAAGATTGTATAATATACAGTAAGAGAACATATTTTTCGCGCTACATTTTCTGCATATATCCCAGTACCCCAGGATGACTACAGAAAGAGGACGTATAATATAATATAATATAATATAATATAATATAATAAGGAAAGTATGAGAATGCTTCATGCTTTTGTTTCTTTTAGGGGGCACAAAATATTAAGGAGGACAATCACAAAGAAGCATCTCAGGTACTGTATTTTACAGTTCTTTTCAGCAGAAAATAAATTCAAACAGAGAAGATCACAAGAGCTGAGCTATTTTATTTCTATTATCTTTTAGCACAACCTGCCATTCCAGGTGTGTAAGGTTGATTGGTGGGGAGTTGCACTGATACTGATAACTTTTTGCGAGCTGGGATGTCTGCTAAAATTCTGTAAGCTGAAGAAATAAGTTACCCCCTCTCTTTTGTCAATCGGTCACAATCGGAGATGAAGAAAATCATGTGAGAATCAAATGTTCCTGGGGAAGTAAACACAGTAAACACAGTGTATGGAACATAGTACACCATAGACAATGCTGTTTTCAGCAAAAAAAAATTTAGACAATGTCTACTTAAAGAGTACTACTAAATGACACATTATAAAGGCAATACATTAATGTGAACTAGTTAATTTTGGGGGGCTGTTCAAAATGATGAATTATGAACTATGAACGGGAACTAGTACATTTTAAATTATGTGAACTGAACTTTGAGCCAGCTCTTGTAAATTATGAACTTGCACCACTCTGACCATACTGTGTAAGAGGTCTGGACTTGAATTCTCATCATATTTCATCGAACAACCCTGACAAAGCCACACCAACAGTTGTTCACTGCCAGGAAATATTGGCACTTGAGATTCTTATCCTGTGAATGTATGCTGGGATGCATTCTCAGTAATGTTCCTTTGGTCCGCGGGTGTTTTGGATCTTTCTGGAAACTTCAGCTGCTTGCCCAGATCCGTTCTAAGCTGGCAATCAGTGGTTGATACAGTACAAAGAGACCCTTTGTTGGTCTTGGTTGTGAGGAAGGCTTCTCGCCTACCCTGTTGTTTAAACACCAGTGTTAGTTACGTCTGGTGTTGATGGCTCATGCTACTATTTCAGAAGCTACTTTAATCACCTGGTTATAATATATAATAAATTACTCTTGGAAAGACATAGACATAGAGAGTGTTCATTAGAAATGTACTGTATAAAGCGAGGAATTCATTTTTGTAAAGGTTCATTGTGTTCTTTGTTTAAAAAAAAAAAAATCCATACAATTTGAATTCAACAGAATAGAATAGAGCTACACATACTATATATAGGCCCACTGACTGATTACAAGATTGTAGACACCTGTGATGCTAATTAGTGGACACACCTTGAATTAACATGTCCCTTTGGTCACATTATTTTCAGTATTTTCTAGGGGTACCATCATTTTTGTCCAGGCCTGTTCCATGAGTTAATTATTTGTTTTATAATTCCGTTGAAGCATGGTTGAAAAKCAATGTCTGACTTTCATTGGTTAACATTCATAGAATTCTTATTTATTATTACTTTTGTCAGATTAAAGTTATTTCTGTGACCATTGTGAGWTTTTCTTTCATTGACCGAAGGGTACCAACAATTTTTTCCACGTGTGTATGTGAAATCATTACTATTATGTAATCTTAAATAGTACCTGATATGCCTTTGTGGAACATTATATAATTTTTTTAAAAAAGCATTAATGCTGCAGTTGAAATGATGCACTAGTAAAAATATTTTTCCCCCTAGCGAAAGCACAGAGCTAATGGTCAGTAATCAGTGCATTGTAGAAAGAGAGATAATAACAGACAACCGATTATGCCGGAATGCTCAGCAGGAACAAAAGGGACACAACAATGACAAAACAGCACAGGAAAAAAAAAAAGGAAAACCTCAACCACCCCTGCATTCTGTCAGTCACCTGGCTACATAATATGTAATAACCGTGGTATTGAAACAGTAAAGAATGGCCCTGTACTGGAAGTATACCACAACTTGGTCGGATTGTGATCAAGCTTGTGCTAATTAAATACACAAGGTGTTTAACTGAGATAAGATCACTGGGATCACAGGATAATGTTTTAAAGCACATTTTTATCACCTGAGCAGTGAGGTACTATGTTTTTATCTCTTTGCATACTGAATCCAACCACAACTTGTACATATTTATTTGACATTCTGCCTAATGTTAATCTCATTTTGTAAATTTGTGAAATAATAGCTAATAAACAGGTAAATTAATATCTGTGCTGATAAGCAGATGTACTGACATGCTGACTAATATATTCAAACTTTAGTCAAGGCTGTAATCTGTTAATCTTTTGAGCATTTTTGCCCTAATGTAGTTCAGTTAGACTTCAAACTGTTTATTTAAAATACTGAGATGTTTTTGAAGGTTCTTGGGGGTTTATCTGTCCTGTAATACCATGTCATGCAACATTAAAACCAACAGAGGGCGCTCTCACATGAGTTCTAGCCCACACTTCCTTTCCCTATGGATTCACTATTGTACTTCTCTGATGSATTTGCCTTTTGATTTTGATTATTAATCAGTGTTCTACTTCCTGGCTGTTTTCCAACTGTTGTTTTTAAAATAATGTCTTCTAGTGCCTTTTTTAAGGGCTAATCAAAGACAATGGGAAAAGGGAAAAGCTTCATTCTGATGGTTCAGATTAGAAGGAAAACAGCAAATCACAATTTATATTCTTTCAGTTGCTTGTTGGCTGACTTTGTAGCATGTTTGAGAGTTTGATTAAGCAGAAAAATGACACATACAGGAATGAGGCACAAATATAACTTTATATCTTTATATCTTTTCAAATCGTTTATAAGGTGTAATTAAGTTGGAAATTGTGCAGAGGCCCAGCACCCCTGATTATAATTTTGACTTTACAAAATTTACATCAACATGTTCAATGACTCCAGCAAATACATTTGCGAGACACATGCCAGTGTGACTACACATTGCTACACATGTAAAAATACACATGACCATTATATAGACTAATATATATATATATATATATATATATATATATATATATATTTTAGGTTTTGTTAGATATTGAAATCTTAATTTGTTTTTAACATTGTTTGTTTGTTTCTTTGTTCATACCTTTTGAACATTGCTCACTTTGCCTTGTGAATTGAATCTGTCCAGTGTGTTGTTTACTAGCTGGCTGGCACTGTGCATTCATTTTTCAAATTTGTAATGCGTAAAAACTTTATTCGGGCTAAACTGTGACATAGCAGTCTAGTCAACCATAGCAATAAAGGCGAGTCAAGTCATTAATGCAGTGTTGGTGATGACAGAGTGAGGGATAAATAAATGAATAAATAAATAGATACATAATTAGATACATAATTTAAGGGACCCTGTCAACCAGAAGCACCAAAAACGGAAGCCTGACATGAAGACAATACAAGGAATCGTAAGGGCTTCTTTAAAAAGGGCTAGTAAGGCCTGCTTTAATTTTGTTCGGTCTCCTTTATCGTCTCTGTGACTATCTGTTTTTGGTTTAACATATAATTCCAGGAAACAAAAATATGTTTTTAAAATAGCATCTCTGTGATAAGAGAAAATGTGTTATTGGCTTATTACATGCTATTTCTAACCAATGTCTCATTTTCAGGCACCAGTGGATGCGTTAATCAGTGATCAAAAGTAGAAATCTAAAGTAGAATAAGCAGAATTAAACGTTTCATCTTCTATTCAGTCAATCTTTTCTCAAAAGATCCCAGGTTTGTTCCTCCACCTGTACTAATAACTAAGGTCTGATTACATCATTTAACTGAAGGAAAAAGGGAGCTGATTTTTAACCAGTGGGTCATCCAGACCCTGTACTTTGGAGTTGTAGTGTTGGAACCATGTCAAAGGTTAACCTGTGTTATCAGTTTGGTCCGAGTTGTACATTTACATCATCCGGGTTGCCGTGTCCCACCGAGAACTTAATCTGGTCAGTGACTAGCTCAGGATATACAACTGATAAGCAGACTGTCGTGTTCATACGGGGTTGGTTTACATTGTAAGACCACTTCTTACATCACAATTACACATTGCCTATTATTATCTATCCTAACCTGTTGGTTAATGGCCCAGTCTATTGTGAATAAAGGCTTGATACGTTACATAATTCATATAGCATTATATCAAATTGAAGATGTTGACCTTAAAATGTGGCATTAAAAAATTACAATATTTGCATATTTCAGTTATTATCAGTGTTACTATATCAAGATAAAAGTACTGAGTAATTACCCTTGTGAAAGACATTATAAAGTATAAGGGAAATGATCTCATAATGTAACATAATATAGCCTAATAAATCATCGTAGATGTTATTTCTCAACAGATGTAGTATTAAGTGAATCGTTATGTAAATCCATTTAAAACATTTTAATGTTTTTCACTGGCTCATGGTGGATTTGGCTTATTAAGCAGTGTTTACTTTAAGTTAGATATAAGATGTGAGATAAGGTTTTGTAATAAATAACCAATCAGTTTGTAGCAACCAGTATGTTTTGRTTTCTAAAGATTTATATTTGTTTTTTAGATTATAATACTAGAGTACAAAGTTGCATTTACAGAATATTGAATGATCACATAATGATACTACTGTAGTGGGGTTTGCCTAAATATCCAAAGCTATTCAATGATCAACACAAATAGAGATGACTCATAAAAGACCTCGGCGCATAATTGTACTTTGTGCCAGAGCAAGGATGACGATCAGGTTGGCAGAATGTCTTTTAAAGGTACAGCTGCCAGGTGTTTATCACAGTATATCTATTAGACACTTTTTAACAGATTCCAGTATTAATGATAAATGAAGTGATGAACAGGAATGTCTCATAGACAGAGTTAAAGTCAAAATGAATTTAAAAGTTTTTAATGGGAAAATTTATATTAAATAGTCTTTATAATTGGGAAAACTTTTTAAGTAAAAAGAAATTGCTTTTGATCTTGCGGTGTTGGGTTTCCGCTGAGTTGTCATGACTTTCTTTATAGCCTAGCCGATTTCTATCATTAAATTCATCCATTACTTTTCCATACCTCTTATCCTACAGTAACTCTTCTATTGGATTGAATAACACAGGCCATCCTTTACTCACCATGTGCTTGAGTGAGCCTTTGCCACCTATGACCTTGTTACAATTTCAATGGTTTTCCTTTCTTGAATTACTTTTGGTATGTCCTGACCACTGCAGCCTGGGAACATCCCACAAGATTTGCAGTTTTGGAGTTGCTCTGACCCAGCCCTCTAGCCATCACAAATTGACCCTTGTCAAGGTCACTTAAATCCTTACATCTGCCCAATTTTCCTGCTTCCAGCACATCAACTTCAGAAAAAGGGTCACTTGCTACCTAATATATCCCATTCACTTCAAGCGGCTATTGTAACAAGATGTTGAAAATGTAGCTACTGGGAGAAATGTCAAATTGTGATGGCTAGACAACTGGGTCAGCGCAACTCCAAAACTGCAGGTCTTGTTGTCTATATCAACTGTTACAACAAATATTAATTTCATTGTATTCTTAGGGCCCAAGCACTATAAGGTGCGTAGGAGCCTCTTGTTTTCCTAAAGATTTTTTTTCCACACTTTTATATATTTTCGGGGGTCTTAACATGCTCGAAAACTCATGAAACTTGGCAGACAGGTTGGAATCTGCTGCCATCAGGGTGCCTGAGAGTCTCGTGGAGATTTTGCTGCCTAGCTATCACATAGGCACACGAACCTCGGTGCACATTTAGAGCTCATCGAGCCAAACAACTTTCGCACTGCATGTCCTGGGCTCAACTCAATAGGAGGTCGGTTATTTTGGGTCGTTTGCAAAAACACACCCGATGGATTTTGATATACTCCTCCTAGGGAAATTATACAATTGCTACCAACCTTGGCCAATGTGATCTAAAGACATTGAGGATGCAAAATTGCGGAGGGATTTTCGATATCTCAAATGGTCCAGCCGTGTTGATGTCTTAAACTTACACCAAAAAATTATTAATAACTTTCTGTGTGGCATTATATTGAGTGACATTATATTCAGTGACGCTTTCTGTGACATCACGTTCAGTGACATCACATTCAGGAACATCATAGTGTGAGGCTTTTCTTCCAGCATCTGCTGCTTATTGTACACACATCACAAATGTTCACAAACACACACACACACACATACATCACTAATGTTAATGCACACGGACTCACACACCATACACACAAACAATCACAAACACAAGCACATTTACTCGTCACACACAGACTGACACATCCAAATGTCACACACCTCTCTCCCTCACTCTCACACACACTAATCCTCACACACTAACGAGCAAACACACACACACACACACACACCTCTCTCACAACGCGCACACACACACACACACACATTAACCCTGTATAGTGTGTGATGTGTGCAGGTTTTGCGATGTGCAACCGAGTGGAGATGGCTTTTTCGAGGTCTTAACACGCTCGAATAACACAGGTTGTGCAGTCTGCCCGGGGTGGTGATGGCACAGGGTGCTTGGGCCCGTCATCGTTGCTTGCAACTATATTTGTATTTAGAGCCTATATTCTGTTATATTCTGCTGACCTACTTAATACCTATTTCTGTAACCAACAATTAAATAAAATAAAATAAAAAAATATATTTATATATTAGCCAATGGTCCACTGATGTGCTCGGCTTTCTAAATGTTGCGCAATCTGTATCCAGAATTGCACTCAGTGTTCAAAAACGGGAACTGCACAGCGCGGGAAGCCAGTCACACTGCACGCTGCTGCTTCGTGCACAGGGGGAGGAGGAGTACACAAAACAGTTATTACAGGGTTGCCAGATTGATCTGGTCTAACCCCTCCACAGCCGTAAACATCTTGTTTATAGCAAATAATCGAATCTAAATGTAAAACATGTCTAATACAAAGTTAACATACAAGAGCAGAAAGTATATTTATGATATACGGAACAATTTCTATTGTTAGATATACTGCAAAGATTAAAAGAGGAAAAGGGGGGATTATGGTCTATACTGCTTTATCCTGTATCCAGGGTCACCGGGGAGAGGATATCTCAATTTGGGAATGTCTTAATTGCATATCTTTGGACTGTGTGAAGAAACCAGAGTACCCGGAGGAAACCGACCAAGCACGGGTAGAACATGCAAACTCCATGCACACAGACCCAAGGCGGGAATCGAACCCGGACCCTGATGATGCAAGGTGACATATTATTATTACTAGCCACAATAATATTATTACTATATTAGTCACAACTATAATATTATTACATCAGAAAGTTGTGTGAAATACATGTTTCCCCAAGCAGAGGCTAAGTAAAAGGTAAATGTCATGCTTTTACAGTAGCCAGTTTTCTGGACTAGTGTCAGCTCCGGGAGTTGATGTCTAGTGGGGATGGGAAATTCAGTCAACAAGCTTTCGTATTCTTTCATTTAAAAATTTTTTAGGCTGAGCTGTGAGCCACAAATAAATCTGTCTTCACTCCTTCATCTAAAGTTTAACTTTGTCCTCGTAGGGCTGCTTTCAGGAGACCAAACAGGTGAAAGTCTGATGAGGCAAGATCAAGACTATAGGGAGGATACTTTAACACCTCGAAACAAGATTTTTGCAAAGTATGGGCAAAACAGTGTGGGCAAAAGTGGACAAACATTTGTCTTAAGCCAAGGATATGGATGGGCATCCAACTTCTTCCATTCTTGCAATAACCTTGAACAAAAAGGTTACTGATTTAATATAACCAGTGGAGATGATTTTTATTATAATTTTATTCATATATTTAAAACATGAGTTGCATAGCCTATAGAAATTGCATAGAGCATAAGGCTGTGTCATTAATTTAATCTGTAAACTGTCTGTGACAAAGCTCAGACATAACAAATTCCTTCTATAAATGTTACACAGAGGAAGCCTCACCTTTTATAGCATTTGTTTTTGTTTTTCTTTGGGACACTGCTGCACTGCCATTCAAAATATGAGTGGTATCTCACATTCTAATCAGCAATGTATTTTTTTTTTTTTTTAATTATACACATACTAACCGGTTTGTTCATGTTATTCTGAACTATTAACAAGGTGTTTCCTCTACTTGTTAATGTTCCTTTTTTTATTCATTAAGTATGCATAAAAATCCCAGGAGAACAGTTTTGTAATTTTTCTAATCAGCCTGTCTTGCAACAATAATGGTACATAATGAACATATAATGAATACATAATGAACTATATACCAAATAAATTGGTCAGTAACTGTAACTGTGCATTACAAAAGGTGTTGACTGGTTGTTGTAGGAATACTGGATGGTCTGAGTGGGAGTAAGCCTCTTAGAATGAAGTTTTGTTCCAGGCCAGCTTTGCTTTACAACGTCATTAATACACACAAACACACACTCTCATTCACCCCCCCCCCTTCCCTTCTTTTTATCAGTGTGTGTGGTTGTGTACTTATGCACTCACAGCTGGAAAGTGACGGTCAGTATTTAAAAGGGGGTCAACGGTTTACCTATCGGATTGTTACTGCTTATATTTAATAGTCTTTTACAAACAACATAGTCTACTGTTTATAATTTTTAATTTTGTACGGTAGAACACGTTTGAATATTTTGGCACAAATTATGGACAAAGGTAAGAGCACAATAATATTTCACAAAATGTATGAAATGTATGTACGCTTGTAAAGTTGTGGTTTGAATGACTTGTAGGCAGCATGCATGCATGCATGCACCCATTATGTGAGCACGTGATTTGATTGACAGCTGTGCGTTTCAATGGTTTACCATGATTCATCAGTACTTCAACAGCTACTTTGTGTTTCTGTGACAATGGTGGTAAAATGTGTTTGCCTAGCAAACAAGTGTTTTCTTGTGTGAGGGCGAGAAATAAAGAGCAGCCATATACTGCTTACTTTGTAAAATAAAAAAATAAGTTAATTACTTATACTAATTAAATTATTATTGTTATTACTACAGTAGATGCTTATAAACAGTTGAAATAATATTTATTTTGTTCAGTTATGTCTTTATTTTTTTTATTTTTTTTATACTCACACTTCCCAATCAATTTTGTATCAGTTATTATTTATCGGAAGGATTTTTAGTAGCAGCAATTTTATCTGGCAGTTTAACTGATAAATATTTTTTGTATAAATATATTAAAAATCAATGCACAAGGAGAAATATACAGCAATTGTGTTAACTGCTCACCCAGACTTATTTATACAGTATAGCACTTTCAACAATGCACATGGTCACAAAGCATAATTACAGAAATTCAAATATAAATTTAAATATACAAATTTTAACAAGCAAAGTTGACACTGACAAGCAAAAACTCCTTGTGACAATAAGAGAAACTGGAGTCAAAGGGTGAACATATTCTCTTCTAGGTGACACCAGTGCTTATGAGTCATTACTCTTTCCCAACTTATGCTATAAAATCTCACTATACTAAATGTGTTGAAAGAATACTCTGTATGGGCATCAATGTTTTTTTCAGTAGATTGTAGAACTATACTAATGACAACATCCACAGCAATTTTTAGGGAATCCATGTCGTGTCAGTTTTCCACAGAAAATTTAGGTGATCATTAATCCTGTTAGACTTTCTCCTGAGAGAGTGCAGGGATGCGCATAATATAGTGCCTTGTAAAAGTATTCATACCCCTTGAAAAGTTCTGTATACAATTCAAGAATTGCAAGTGCTCTTGTTATTGAACGTATTTTCTCTTTTTTATTCTCAGAAGCTTTTGAAACTTTCCCTGTGCCGTGCTAACCACCTGGCATGACATAGCTAGCTATCTAGCCATAGTCAGCTTTAACTTTAGTCAAGGATCATCGACAACTGAGAAGGAAACTAAATATTCCTATGAAGTATCTCATTCTGTGCCTGTCCAAACTGCCTGTGCATCCTTTAAATTAGATTCTACAGCTAGAGAATGAGTCAATCAGTAAAAGTTCTCAGGTACACACTGACCAGCCATTACACTTACATTAAATTATTTTCCATACTGCTTATCCTGTACAGAGTCATGGGTCCTGAAGCATATCATAAGGAACTAGGACAAGGTGGGGTCATCCCTTGATCGGGTGCCAATCCACTCAGAGGTGGGAAGACTAATAAACTTTTGTACTAAAATACAAGTACTGTTACTTCAGTGAAATTTTACTGAAGTACAAGTAAAGTTACCATTATAAAAATCTACTCAAGTAAAAAGTAGCTCATTAAAAATTTACTCAGTGTAAAAGTTACCAAGTTACTTTTTTTTTAACAGTGGGGGTGGGATGGGGGATTCTAGTGTACTTCAAAAAAGACAAGAGGATATAAATATCAAACTAGTTGTTTTTTAGTTGAAGGAACACCTTTGCATAATAAAGCTGTTGCCTTTCTTGTGCTTGAAATCAAAGTGGTCGCGTAAATATGGTGTGACACTTTGCGCGGGATAGCTGAGGGGAAAAAAGAGCTCATAGCCAAGAATAACGTTCAGCTCAAAACCTTTATCGKCCTCTTTCAGTGTCACAAAACATAAAGTAAAAGTAAAGAAAAGGGTAAAAGAATAGAGCGTTTCGGGTTACCTGAGGTAATACTCTGTACTTCTCCTTCCCACGCACAAACCTCTGCAGCGCACACACTGTGGGAGGAGCAGCAACTTTTAATAGGGCAACATACATACATAATGTGGTATATAACATAGTAGGGGCCATTACAATGCATTTCGCTTTCACCTGGGTCTGCATCACTAGCATCTGCTTTGTCTGTCTCCATCGTTCTTGTGAATTTAGCACATTTGTTCTCCTCGCCCATCAATTAATCAGTGCAGTTGTTTCTGGGGTGCAATTTTTTACCCATCCCCGTTGCATTATTTGTATTATTTTTCATTTCATTTCAAATTTAGCGAAGTATAATACATCAAACAAAACATACTTAAAGTAATGTTAAAAATAAAAGTAAAATTACAGATTTAAAAAGTACACAAAAAACTACTCAATTACAATAACATGAGTTATTGTAATTCATTACTTTTCACCTCTGCTCGCACTTTCCCACACACTATGGGAACCTTGGAAATGCCAATTCGCCTATTCTGCATTTTTTTTTTCAAATTGTGTTTCAAATTGTGGTAGGAAACAGCAGTACCCGGAGGACTCCTACCAAGCGTGGGGAGAGTATGCAAACTCTAGCACATAGACCCGAGGCAGGAACTGAACCCTCATCTCTTGAGGTGCAAGGCCATAATATCATTACATCACCATCTTGTGCCCCTGTCTCCAGTTTAAATAAGAGTGGCTAGATGAGTTCTACTGGTTATGTTATGAAAAGGGCTTAATTTTGGTTTCTAAATAATAATATTTCCCAAAAAGAAAAGCTATTAAAAACTCAGCTTATGTAGAATTTATAAGTTGGGGGTTTTGGGGGTATGAAACATTAATTAAAAGGCTGTTTCATAATTTGGGCATTTGTAGATAYAAGCTCTGCCCCCTGCTATAGTTTTCTTTATTCCAGGTAACAAAAAGAACCAGCACCTTTTGGTCCTATTAAGCAGGGATGAGTGAGTATGATTAAATGGGACTGCATGAGTGCAAAGGAAAATTATGTATATACTGTACATGGCATCATGGATGATGGCTGACAAGATGACTCTCAGCCTCCAGAAGCTGGGCAGAAGAGTGAAAATTCCCATGTGAAAATTAAAAGCACATTGCACATAGCAGATTGTCAAAATCATACAAGAGTTTCTAAAGAGCAATAAAGTGTGAAAAACTATGATCTGACCAACTGTTTCACGCATTTGTAATAAAATAGAATGCCTTTGGGACATTTTATAGAGAAGTAGAGAAAAATAACTCCTATAGCAAAAAAAATAGCAGAACATTTCTCCATAAATTTATGAAACACTGGTGTCCTCCATGCTGGGGAGAATTGAATCCGTCATCAAAAATAAAGATGGACAACTCAACATCCACTAGCCATTTTACACATTACTAATGTCACAAAGATTTTGTATGCCATCTGACTTTGCTGAAACATATAGTAGGCGTGTCACCATCACAGTAGCTAAAGTTATGTTAATGAGTAATAGAACATGTAACTGTCAAGGCGTACTGCTATTTTCTCTGCAACCCACTGGTGAACCTACTGTAGGAGAGATCCTGGAATATCAAACTTAACTTTAATATTAAAGTGTAATAACTAACTACAAACTGACAATGATCAGTTATATAAGACCTTAAATAATATAACTTGAATAATATTGTGATCTCAATATCTCAAATTACTCATTTGATTGTTAAATCAGGTGTGGTGGGAACTGAGGAAATAGCAAAATGTTCAGGGAGGGTTGGTTGAGAACCTCGACAGTACTACTGTACTGTAGGTCATTTACTTCTTTAACCAGTACCGCATCAGTAGCATCTTGAGTTATAATTGCTAAGCAAAAGATCATATGAATGTGATTCCTATACATGTACGAGGCTAACTGCTGTGGKTCAATATGATTTTTTTTAGGATCTTGATGTTCAAATGCTTTACAGTAGGTATGTAGCCTAACCTATTGGAGAAGTAGAATATTTGTTAGCACAGTAAATGTGCTAAAAATATTATATATAGTAAAAGACTATAATCATGTGATTAATTATATTGTATTGTTTTGTTTTGTTTTACACTGTGTAACTTCACAAGTGCATTTGGTGTTCGTGAATATGTAGTGGTCTGGTTTTTAAAAACCTAGCTATAGTATATGATAAGATTCTTAAGATCATTATTTGTTTTATCTTATKTTAGGGTATAGCGATACAGTATGTTGAGAGGCCTAAGACTCTCCTTTCATATAATTTGGAAAACTACCAATTAAGTTTGACTGCAACTTTTAAGTGGTCAGTTTTAAGATATGAATTAGATCATTATGTAATTTTTTTCTTTTCTTTCTCAAATAACAATAACCTTTCAAATAAATTTTCAGTAAGGCTTTGCAGCATCTGATGTATTATTACACATCTAGTATTTATAACACAGCTAGTTTCTGTTAGCTTTCACACTCACCTGTTAGTAGAGGAGGCATGATATGGGAGAGGGGGCTGGAGAGCGGAATTTAAACAAGATCAAAGTAAATGCAAAAAAATGAAATTACTAGGGAAATGAGTCACAAAAGCTCCTTTTAGTGGATTATCAAAATAAATACTTTTTCTACTGAAACAATAAGGTTAAATACAAATGCCAGTAGAAATACAGCTTTAGGGGACTGTAAATGTTGATTATTGACAACAAGACTTTTGTGGCTATGTTTATGTTTGTAAAAAGTGTTACAGTATATGCTTATAATTATTTGTCCACATTCTGTGGAATATCATTATGAATAAGTAATGAAGCCTTCTCCACTGCCAGGTAGAGGGCAGTGCATGTAACTATAACAAGGATTTGTTTACTTGTTTATGTATAACAAAGTACATGAATTCTTTTTCAGTTTAATTTACAGTAAGTGGTTTAGATAAGAGAATTAATATATCTAACTAATAACACTAGAATATCCATAGAGCAAACATGGGTTAAAGGGATTCTTTGTCCCAAGAGACCTCTGTAGTGCTTGTTGTTTATTTCCTTTTGAGCTCATGGTGCAATAATTCCATTTTGAACCCTTGGGGAGGAAAAACTACACAGGTGACCAAAGTRCATTGGGTTTAATCTGCCATATAACAATGATGATTATCATGAAGAACAAATGAAACATAATTCTTTTTATATACTCTATATTACTGAGTATATGTGAATCAGGTTTTTGTGTGTGTATGGGTGTGTTGGTGTGAACTAGACTGTTATTGTTACCTTAAATTAAGCCTCATTTAATTTCCATTCCATTTTGCATGCAAAATTTGTAAGATGTATTCAATTCTGTCTCTGTGGAAAAAGAGCGAGCCACAATGACTGCATTCTGGAAGGAACATTCTCAGCATGCCACAGTGGAAGAGATGATGCTGGACT
This sequence comes from Clarias batrachus, assembly GCA_003987875.1. NCBI lineage: Eukaryota > Metazoa > Chordata > Actinopteri > Siluriformes > Clariidae > Clarias > Clarias batrachus. The sequence goes on from QMIH01000178.1 coordinate 326,969, forward strand.
CCAAAGCGCAGCAGCTGACCACGCATGAGCTGCCTGAGATCCTGGAGATGCTGCCCAGCTTAGATGGCATTGATGTGTTGGAACTAGGTGCTGGCATTGGGTTAGTGACTTTACTTCTTTATTATTGACAGGAACTGTGCTAAAGACCCCTTTTCTTTACCATGTGTGTTAAATCAAGGTCTGTGGAAATACATTTGTTGCCATAGCCAACAATTCATTTTACCGTGATGTAGAAATGAGTGGGTGCAATGTACCATCCATATCATCATATTTATAGAATTGTTAGAAAATACTTTTATGACAGCTCCAGATGATTGAAATAAGATGTTAATAAGGGTGGCGTGGTGGTTAGCGCTGAGGCTTTACACTTCCAGGGTGGAGGGTTCGATTCCCACCTTGTGCATGGAGATCAGCTCCAGGCCTCCCAGCACCCTGTACATGATAAGCAGCATAGAGAACTAAAGAGTATTAATAARGGAAAATTGCAAATTATTCTGATGCACTTACCCTTTTACAGCAGTAAATTATATGGCATATAGTAGTACCATTTTAACTTTTTTTCAAAAGTTAATGTAATAACTTTTTTAATGTAATAAAAAGTTATTGTTTCAGTCATTTTTGTTTAAAACATGATGCTGATCAAGCCAACTAGTGACACTAACATCAAGGCATTAAACATTTTAAGCAATACTTAGACTTAGACTAGGTTTTTATCGTCTCTGTGCAAACATCCAAATAGGTAAGCTGTTCAGAAGGTTGGTAGCATATTAACACATTTTGGCATTTTACAAATGTGGGTAAAAAGTCAATGCAAGCAGAACAGATTTTTACAACACAGTCATTGCTTAAAATGTAATAAATGTATATCATAAGAAAATAAATGTATTTAAAATCTTTAAAAACAAACCTTGGAGGGATTTAARGTCTCACACTCATGCTGATGACACATTGATAAAGAGGTATTTWWAAAAAAAAAAAGCTTCAAGCTTCAAGAAAGCAATAAGTAATATTAAAAGTCTTACTATCAATGTAATCAATTTTCTTTAGATTGCTGTAGATAAGCATAGARCATTGTCATAACTATTTTATATTACTATGATTATTTAACTGCTTCAGGAGCTGTTTTGCTGTAGGTGTGCCTTTATTAAAAATATGACCTTTGATCTTTCCAGACGATACACAAGTCACCTCATTGGCAAGGCACGTCATGTGACGGCCGTGGACTTTATGGAGAACTTTGTGGAAAAAAACAAGGAAAAGAACAGTCACCTTGGAAACGCAGAGTTTATCCAAGCAGATGTCACACAGCTGGAATTCCCAGAAAGGAGGTGGGAATGGGAATAGAAAGAAGGGTCTTGTTTTCTTATGTATTTTCATGATGAATACTGTAAGTGGATGAATGAGACAATGAGCAAGCTGGCAACCAACAAAAAGTTAAAGTTGGCAACAGCAATGAACTGCCAACCCACCGATATTTCTTGGCTAATTTAAGCCACATAACACTGGTGAGCAAATTTTCTAAGTCTCTTAAAAAGTGGCTTTTGAAGTGGCCTAATTCATTCCGTAAAGAGTTAAATGCTATCTACAAATGTTTTGGCGCTATTTTCCACTTGTAGTCAGTGTCCAGTGCTTCGCAAACCAACGTCAATTAATTCTTCATTGAAGTGGGTGAGGTAGAAGAGGGTTGGAAGTAGTTTTAAAATCTAACCAGTTCATGAAAAAACTTCACCTTGAAATGTCAAACTTTTACCTAAGTTAGTAAACTAAGTAGATAAATATACTGTTGCCAGCATGCTACAATGTACTGCGTAATTTCCATTAAAACATTATGATGTACAATAAAATGGGTGTCATTTTTATTATCAGCAGGTGGAATTCMATAGAATAATATTAATATGTCTAGGTGACAAGTACCATGAACATTATTGTTGAAATCAGTAATGCACTGTGAATGGGGTTTCTATCGCTTGGCCCTAGCCTTGGTCCAASCCACCAAGACAACCCACTTAAATAAATTTCTCACCGCTGAATCAATTTTGCACAATGATGTAAATTCAGGGTGCAGAACTGAGTAGTGAGTTTAATGAGGGTAATACTTAGTATTGCATTAAAACAATACAGCAAATGTTTTGTCATGTTTAAATGTTTGCACTTACTGTGCTTCTGCAGTTTTGACCTGATCTTTTCTAACTGGCTGCTCATGTACCTGAGTGATGCGGAGCTGTGCGCACTAACAGAGAAGATGCTGTCCTGGCTTCGTCCCAGCGGTTACCTCTTCTTCAGAGAATCCTGTTTTCACCAATCAGGTTAATGTTGAAAATGCACAACATAAATTCATATATAGGATGACTCATTATAGTTTCATTGTATTCATTAAATGTACAAATTAAAAGATACACTCAAATCATGCACAGTCCTGCACATCACTAAAAGCATGTATTCAAGGTATACATTTATGGATTAATAACTAACTCTATTATTAAATTCTCGTTTATTTTATACCGGTGCCAAAACATACTGTATGTGACCATTTGACTAAATGTGCTGTGATTTAAGTTCAATTCAATTTATTAGCTTCTGATCAATATTTGAATAACGTTGTTCAGAATTTATAAATTATGATGATGTACTTATCAAATATCACAGTTCTGGACTTCTATTATATTTAATAATAATCAGTTTTTTTATTTTTTATTTTTTTGGTTGCAATAATTGAAAGTAAATCCAAATAACTCATTACACCTGTGTTTGATAGCCACTGGTACTGCTATAAAAGGTGTCACTGGTTGACCCTCCCTCTGTGATTTTACTCCATTCTTCTATTAGAAAACGTTGCCTAATTTCTATTACAACCGTTGCATTACAAGTATCAAGTACAAGTATCAAGCCACTCCTGAAACTGAGGCAATATCAGCGGTCATTACCTGGACTAAAGAACTTAACCATTGCTCAGTGGTTCAAAATCCATTTTTCAGATGGAAGTCAACTTTGCATTTCATTTGAAAATCAAGTTCCCAAAGTCTGGAGGAAGAGTGGAAAGGCACAAAGTCCAAGTTGCTTGCAGTTCAGTGTGAAGTTTCCACAGACAGTGATGTGTTCGGGTGGCAATGCAATCTGCCATGTGTTGATCCACTGTGTTTTATCAAGTGCAAAGTCAATGTAGCCACCTACAGTACCAGGGGACGGTCAGCTGACAAGCTTTATGGAGATGCTGGTTTCCTTGTCCAACAGGAATTATCTTATGGCACCTGCCAAAACTACCACTAACTGTTTTGCTGACCATGATATTATTATGCTTGATTGCAAACTGGTGTTCAATAATACTGTACCTCAGCAGTGCCACAGGCTCATCGCTTCATTGCCATCCTGCACCTACAGTATGCAGCATTTTGTGCTAAAGGAGTCCCAACCTTTCTCTATTGTGAAGTCTTTTGATTGATCTTTGGAAAATTCTAATATTTTGATATACTGGCTTTTTACTGAAAGAAAAATGATTGAAATATTTTTACTTTAAACGTAATTAATCTAAAATGAATCTTTCAATCTTTTTGAATAAAATTATGATAATGCCCAAATAACCAATGACTGCTTTCTTTGTCCTTCACAGGAGACAGTAAGAGAGACTTTAACCCCACTCACTACCGTAGTCCTGCTCATTACAACCATCTGATAACATCAGTCATATGGGTGGAGTCAGGGGACAAGTGTAAACAGTCCTATGGGTTTGATACAGTTCTGAGCAGAACAGTACAGACCTACGTTAAGGTATAAATCATTATTATTATTATTATTATTATTATTATTATTATTATTATTACTGAGAAATATCATATGAATTATTTGCATTTTCATCCAGATTAAATTGAATCATTTCAATGTAGAGCAATCATAGCTCTTCTGATGTTCTGCTGTAGTAATCAATCATGACTTTAGATCTTTCCAAATGGTGCACAAATCAGATCACTGACATCTGTTGATGAATGTATTAGCATCATCATGCACATACAGTACATACACTAGATGCTAAAGTGCTTTTTATATTAGCATGCTGTGATAGTAAAGAATACCCCTTAAGGCAATGGCTAATTTTTTTAGGTATGCATTATTAAAAGTACTAAGAGCAACAACATTAGAGCATGTACATTACTTGACTGGGTGTCATCTTTCAGATGAAGAAGAACCAGAATCAAGTGTGTTGGCTGATGCAGAAAGCTTGCCGGGACTTGGTCCAGCAGCACCAAGGAGGCTTCAGCACTTTCCAGCAGTTTCTGGACAACCAACAGTACACACGCAGGGGAATTCTGCGATATGAGAAGATGTTTGGCTCTGGTTACGTCAGTACCGGTGGACCCAGCACCACCAAGGTAAAGAGCAAGAAGACTTAACATACAAAAACACACAAGTTGGAAGTGTTACATAGTAAAGCATTCAGWGCAGGAGCAGAACTCCAAACTGTTTTAAAATAATCAAAAATATTATGTTTGTGATAGTGAGATTAGTTTGGATAAATTGAAACATACAGCATTACAGTTACATTTTAATTAACATTTATTAAACTATACCACAAATGTTTTTTTTTTATCACATTTCATTTGTGAAACTAAAGACTGATAAACATTGTACGGCATGACTATAGTATGTAAGTACTGTAATTCAATTGTTTTTTTTTTGTTGTTTTTTTTTTGCTGTCGTTGTTTTTGTTTATTTGTTTTTATTTGTTTTTGTGGTGCCACAATTTTCCTAATTTGTTATTCATTCATACTTGTATAAAAATAAATAAATAAATAAATAAATAAAACCTTAATGCATTGGAACTCTACACCCATGAGGAAACCTCACCTGAAAATTTTATATACTGTTCATCAGTATCTTCAACTTTGCTAATTAAAGAACAAAAATACACTAAGACCACAGACCACTTAATTAGGACCACATGCTCCTACTGAGTCATGAAATTATCTGATCTTCTGCATAATGCCTAATCATTCGGACACAGGTCAAGACAGTCAAATTAGACTTGTAGAAAGAAATCAACCAGTAATCAAGTTCATACAATTTGGAATGCCTTTGTGTTCTCATATCCAAGTGTGTTGTTTGTAAGGAAATCCTTTTTTTGTTGTTGTTGTTGTTTGTTTTATTTTTGCTTTATGAACTTGAGAATGAGAAATTTGGGATATTTAATTTTCTGCTGATATTTACACAGAGTTAAGTACAGTTTGGTGTCATAGGACAACTTTCACTTGTTTTTCCTGAATTTGTTATATTTTCTTTCATCGCCTTTAGGAGTTTGTTGAYCTGCTGAGCCTTAGGCCTGGACAAAGAGTCCTTGATGTGGGATGTGGAATTGGTGGAGGGGATTTCTACATGGCCAAGGTGAGCTACATGGTCAACTTAACAGATTCAAAATGGTGGGATGTTTGGACTGTCAGCTGCCTGAGCTTAAATTGGATGGGTTTATAAATGTGTTAAAACTGTTTTGTGATTTTGGTTAAATTTTGTGTTGGTAGTGCATTTTTATATGCATGGTTTCCTTTCCTTGTACACGTGCATATTACTTAACTGTCTTCTTCCTTAGAGTGGTACTTTACCCAAAATATATATGGGGTTCTGTATGAACTTGCTTAATGTTCAGTAAAGTCAGAGGTACCAGGTCAAGTCATGGTTTCCTCAAGGACYTCACTATCTGGTTTGTTTGATTGACAGACCTTTGGAGTCGATGTACTGGGAATGGACTTGTCATCAAACATGGTTGAGATCGCTATGGAGAGGGCTGTGATAGAGAAACTGCCATCTGTAAGTGACATTACACAGGGAGGATTTTCAATGTGATGTTATTACACTTCTTTAAACACTTAAAGAAGATGACAACTAAATGCCCACTCTGCTTTAGGTGCAGTTTGAGGTGTCAGACGCTACTAAGAGAAGATTTCCAGACAGCTCGTTTGATGTAGTGTACAGCAGAGACACCATTCTGCACATCAGCGATAAACTTGGACTCTTCAGAAAATTTCATGTGAGTTTGTGTGTGTGAGGGTGTGTGTTTGCAGGTGCTGATGCAACTTCCAATTAGGAAAAACAATGGTAACTTCTCCACTAAGAATCCTACTSAGAAACTCAGGACAGTCTAATCCACCAAACAAGTAACATCGAATCAACATGGCTGTTCACAGCATCAGCAGTAAACAAAGTAGAATTTCTTTATTTGTAAATGAATTATTCTGTGTACACAAGAGCATGCTTTCGCTCAGTAAAAATGCAGACACATTAAACTATCACCATAGTAAGTAGACTAACTGTCACTAGCAAAAGCTGAACACAGAGGTGTCCATGAGTTTTCCACTTTGTAGCACAGATGTCAAAAAATGATGGTCCGTGTTTCAACTTACAACTTCTGATTTAAAATGAAAGCAGCATACTGTACTGTATGTCCTGAATTTAACTGGAAAAAAAAAAAAAGATCTTTTGGGTATTACCGCCCTCTACTGGTCATGTAAATTATTTCAGGAAATAAGCTTTACAGAGACAGGTCCATTAGAATTTGGACTTTTCTAATTTTAAAATTTTATTTAATCAATATGTCGATATTTCAATCAATAAAGAATAAATTCATGGAAGTAAAAAAAAGGATTACCTGCAATACTTGGATGCAAATCCATTGTGGTGTTGTACAGAAATAAAATTCCATAAAGTCATATCTGCTGTCCAAATACTTATGGACCAGCCCAGATGGAGTAAACCAAGTATCAGTTGTCGATTTGGGTGTGACTGATTATAATTGTTTGTTTGTTTGTTTGTTTGTAGTCATGGTTGAAGCCTGGTGGAAAGCTATTAATCAGTGATTACTGCTGTGGAGAGAAGCCATGGTCTCCTGCCTTTCATGAGTATGTTAACCAGAGAGGATACATCCTTTATACACCACAGACATATGGCAAGGTGAGCCACTATAAGCTAAAATACTTGAAAATACTATTACTAACTTTAATTGGATAAAACTAATGATGATAGATCAGGTCTGTTTGTCATAATCTTATAAAATATGATCCAGTAGATATCTCCAACAGTGGAGAGGCTTTGAATGGAGTAGCAGGGGTTTATTTATTGAAACAGTCCCATTCTAAAGGGCTGACTAAAATAAAGTTAGTAGATAGTCAAAATATCACGTGATTAGCAGGACGTTTAACTAGACTAGGAAGACCTGAAAAACAAAACTGATAAAGGATAAAGGATGAACACACACCTTGTAAATGTATAGGTAATGTTCAACTTTTCACATTGACAACAAAATGTCAAGATAAAGATTTTGAAGATTTTGTCTATATACAGTATATAGGAAAAAAAATAGTATGATGTATAATATTATCATATTATTTTGTTATTATCATATACTGTATAATATATTGAATAATGTATTCAGTGATAAAATATCTATACAAGCTTTTCTTTCGGTGAAGAAGTGTGTGTACGTTTTTTGTTTAACTCTGTCGATAAATGGACAGCCTCCAAAATTTTAATCTTGACAATCTTGAGCCTGATCACATACTGTATATATATATGTGTGTGTGTGTGTGTGTGTGTGTATATATATACTATATACTATATTATAAAACGTATTCATGTATGCATGTGAACTTGAGAACTTGGGTAACATCCGATTCGAAATCCATAGGGTTTAATATGATGTTGGCCCACCCTTTGCAGTGAGTTGGGCCCGGCCCCTTGCTATATAATGTATATTATGTACAGAACATATATTAGTTAATGCCAAATTCTAGCTTCATTTCATACATACTCGCAAATTGTAATTAGTTTTCTTGTGATAAGACATAGACATATAACTGTCATCCTACACATTCTCCATGTCTGCATGTCTCTAGCTATATATAGAGAGGGTAGATAAACGAGTGGAACACAAGTGTGCTTTAGTGTGCTCTTCATCATCTACAGAACCAAAGATAAAAAAAAAAGATTTGAATCTGGTTTCCTGTGACATACTGTATGTCTATATTTAACTTGATAATTTGCTTCAGATCTTAGCTTAAGAAAACAGACACTAAAAGCACTTTTTAGACTTAATGCAACACAGATATTTACAGTTTCAAGCATAGATGAAATATTCCCACTGTCTAATTAAATACAGGAAGCTGTGCTACTGTTTTACTATAAATGTTTTATGTTTTTTTATATCTTAAATGTTTATTTGTGATCTTATCGGTTTTGACTCTGTGTGTGTGTGTATGGGTGTGTCTGTCTTTTAGTTCTTGGAAGAAGCCGGGTTCACTAATGTGAGAGCAGAAGACAGAACTGCCCAGTTCATAGATGTGATAAAGGGTGAGCTTAAGAGAGCAGAGGAGACTAAAGCAGAATTTATTCAGGTAAAAATAAAACACACGCGCGGAAGTATCTAGATAACCCATACTACTGTTCATCATTTACTCACAGGGAGTGTTTATGAACACGAGCATAATGTACAGATGTTATAAATGGGTTATAACACTGTTCTGCCTTCATGCAGGAGTTTTCCCTGGAGGATTTTGATGATATTGTAAATGGTTGGACAGAAAAGTTGCAGCGCTGTGAAGCTGGAGATCAACGCTGGGGTCTGTTCATTGCCGACAGAGACTGAGTGAATCAGAGGGACAACTCCTGCAGGATCTATAGAGCTTGTGCAGCTATGCCACATTTTCACATGATTTTTGTCACTATGGTCATCTTGCCGGTTGTATTCACACCTTTACAGTCATCCACCTTCCTAGTCCTTCTGATAAATGAAAAAAATTGCTTTATCTGAGGTTATAAATTTGTCTAGGCAGCCATTATTTAAATTTTGTTTTTGTTTTTTTAAGTGAGATCACTCACTCACACATTATCCATAACACTTCAACCTGTATGCAGGGTATGAGGCACGGTCCACACTGGATGGGTGCCAATCCATTGCAGGTCATACACATGAATACACACACTCACATTCACACACCGCAGGTAATTTGGAAATGCCATTAAACCTAACCTGCATGTCTTTGGACTGTGGGAAGAAACCACCTGTGTCTAAGATTTGGATTTTAATTCAATGCTTAATGCATAGTGTTATATGCCAGAGTGGCCATATATTTTACTATCCTGTGCTGTATCAAAACTGTAAGACTACAAAGTAAAGTAAATATMATTTTAATCTGTACTAATCTATGTTGTGATGAACAGCCAAAGATTAAATGTGTGTCTAAATTCAGATTTAAGTATCTGACTTAACAACATTCAGTTAATCATTTGACCCCCAAACTTAGCCAACAACTGATACAATTTTACTACATTAGCCTCATTTTAGAAATGAGAAATTCTCCCATTTATTACGGTCTGAAAAGAATAAATTTTTAAAAACAATCTCATTGTTTGTTTCTTTACATCTATCACTGTTTTTGCACCTTTAGTCAGAAGATAGACCTCTTGCACATGCTCAGTACACATCTGCATAAATGACTTTCCCTAAGCAATTGTGTGCAAAGTTAATGCACTTTCTGAGATTATGCACTTCGGCACAGCTGCTATGCTGAGAGTATTCTTACCTGTCCTATAAATGTGTCTATGTGTCATGTACCATTATAGCTTTTCCCTGCTGTACAACTGTAAGAGAAGTTTTAGAGGGTCAAACGAAAGTGCAGGCATAAATAATTTAGATCAGGCTCAAGCACTTGTTTCATACTTTCACAATATACATGAGGAACAAGTGTTTTTTTTTTTAACAAGACTGTTTATGATTCTTTTTGATGGTTTGAGAACGCAGCAGACAAGTTTTAAATACATTACAATGATCACATTGGAAAGCATTTATAACTTTCCTATTACACCAGGTAGAGCAAAACTGTATCACATTTTCTATCCCACATAATGTGGCAGTTCACCAAACCTCAAGTCTCGGACGACCTCCTACTGTTTGACTTGCGCGGGACTGGCAATATGGCGACATCAGGAAAGACTTGATGACGACTCAAGGCAGGAATACTAATCACTATGACACCATACTACCCATTGACTTCATCCAGTGCCGGTCTCAAGCCCGGATCAAATGGGAGGGTTGCATTAGGAATCGTGTAAAAAAGTAAAAAACAATAAACCTGTGCCAAATTATTGTGCAGATTGATGGTCCGCTGTGGCGACTTCTTGATGGGAGCAGCCCAAAGACTAACAACATATAAATCTGCCTCACACAGTGTTGCCAAAATTTGTAAATCAGCCTGCAGCTGTATCCGTGTAAATGCAAGTATACAATTTAGTACCAATAAAGTGTTGGTTCAGTTCAAACACAAACTTGTGCATTGGTTTGTAGTGAGTCAAACTGGAACATGGAAAAAAAAAGTTTTACATTTGCTGCACAACAAACATTTTTGATCGGAAACTTTATTAAATATCAAAACTTGTACAAACTTGTGCTCAAGCATCATTGATGTGCTTGAGGAGTGAAGAGTCTGTCTGATCTGATCCCACTGAACATGAAATGTAGCCAAATTGCTGAAAAAGTTAACGACGCCTTCGTAGCTTCTTGCGCATGGGGGCTGCATAGCCACAGACTGGTCAGATTGCCCTTGCTGATCCATATCTACTGTCAAAGGCACCTAAAATGGGCACACAAGCATCAGAACTGGATCTTGGAGCTCTGAGCTGAGCTGAGCTGAGCTGGGAAACCTTGGCACTCTGACACATACCACTAACCTAGAAATTGCTGCAAACCATGTAAACCCATTCATGGCAACATGATTCCATAATGTCACTGGACTCTTTCAGCAGGATAATATGCACTGCTTCTCTGTAAAAAGGTGGCAGAAATGGTTTGAGAAACATGATTTTGGTCTCCAAAATTCTGGGTCTCCCCAGATCTCCACTCAATTGAGGATCTGTGGGAAATGACAAACAAGTCCAATCTATGGAGGCCCAAGCTCGCAACTTACAATAAGACCTGTTGCTACACATACACACACACACACAACATTATAACCATTAACATTAAAACCATCTAAATTCTGGGTTCTCCTTGTGCCACCGGGCAAGATCTGATCTTTCGGAGGATGGCTCCTCAGGACCTCTGGGGGTGTGCTGTGGTGTCTTGCACCAGGATATTCGCACTGGATCCTTTGGATCCTGTGACTTGCGGTGGTGGGTCTTCCATCGATTGAACTTGTTTGTCCGGCACATCCCATGGCTTCTCAATCGGATTGGAAAATGGGTAGTTTAGACTTGGGCTTTTTGCCTACTGAGTGCACATGTGTGATGGTCAGTGATGCACTGGGTGCCCTGGCACTATCATGGCCAGACTGGACTTTATTCTGTGACATGCTGCATTGGCATTTCTGTGGGATCTGTCCAGAAGGGTTTGCCTTTTGGTGAGCTTGGGTGCCCATGATCCTGTCACCAGTTTGCTGTTATATAGCTGGTGATCAAAGTTGTTTTCTTCACCTGTCAGTGAACATAATGCTATGGGTGATCTGTGTATATACAGGGGCTCACCACTCACCACTTCAGTTTAGTTCCAGCTGCCTAAGTGAACACACAAGTCGTTTATCGCGACAAGAGTCATTAATTATCATTTACAAAAAGGGTACTTTGAACGAAAACATGATGGGAGACTATATTTGGGGACTGAAACGTGAAAGTGATTTACTACAGCATATACACCAAACTTGCTCATCCATGTCTTTATGGATCTTGCTTTCCAGTCATGTGGAACTGGTGTGAGGTTGTTCCTCAGGAGTTGGAGTCGGCCCCTTACTTCCAGTGAAAGCAACTCTTAACGCTTCAGCGTTCAAAAGACATTTGGGACAATTTCATGCTCGCAGGTTTGTGGAAACAGTTCCTGTTCCAACATGACTGCTGCACCAGTGCACAAAGCAAGGCCCATAAAGACAGATGAGCGAGTTTGGCGTGGAAGAACTTGACTGGCCTGCACAACCCGATGGAACACCTTTGAGATGAATTAGAGCGGAGACTGCGAGCCAGGCCATCTTGTCCAACATCAGTGTCTGACATCCAGGGATGGATCTAGAAAATTATTCATGGGGTGGCAAGGGGTTGGCATTAAAATTATGAGGGGTGGCAACACTGGAGCAAGCACCCTTGCATGGTTTTTGTGGATTCAAGGAACGCTATTCTCATTTGGGGCACATTTTTACATTGTCCTATAAAAATTACATAAAGGCTGATGAGTGATTGGCACTAGTGCTGGGGTGGCAAATGGGGTGGCAAGCTTTTTTCTTAGGGTGGCAATCCACCCCCGGTAGATCTGGCCCTGTTGACATCACAAATGCTCTTCTGGAAGAATGGTCAAAAATTCCCATACACACACTCCTAAACCTTGTGGAAAGCCTTCCTARAACARTTGAAGCTTTTATAGCTGCAAAGGGGGCGGGGCCAGCATCATATTAAACCCTATGGATTAGTAATTGGACGTTACTCAAGTTCATATGCATGTGAAGGCAGGCGTGTGAATACTTTTGGCGATATAATGTGATCGCATACTCTGAAGAAGAAAAAAACGACTCACTCTAAACATTTTAGTTTTTTTTTTGTACAATATTAGTATAAATGCATGTACGTACATCTTGAGTCATCTGTTGTTTTGTTGGATTTATTTGTAAATGTCATTATTCATCCAGGTCACAAAAAASAAGGTTTGAAAGGAACCATAGCCATTCTGTATACTTGTACACACTTTTGCACAAACCTCATCAATGTTACACATGGTGTAATATTTGGGTTCAATCTGGCAACCCTGTGAGTTGAGCAGTTTGCAGAGAACACGGTGCACTTCAGGGCTGCAGCCGTGTCACCGAAGTGAAAGAGGAAGGAAGAGTGCTCTGTGCTCTGTGCAAGGAGGAACACTGCGAGTTTTGTAACACAAGGCTTTTTTTTGTTGTTGTTGATTATTTCTCAGTCTAGAACTTGCTTTGTTTTTGCTGGACGTGAAGAAATGGCGAGGCTGAGCGAGCACGGGATCCGTCTCAGCTCTGTGCGTATCCATCCCGCGCGTCTGCTCTCTCTTATCGCGCGCGCGATGCCGTATGTATGTGCTGTGTGTCTGAAACTTTTTCTTGTGTCTGTCATGTGCTTTGCAGATGAGCCCCTCTTACCTGGACAGCAACTCCACCAGTCACACGTGGCCCTTCAGTGCCGTCGCAGAGTTAATAGGTAAGACGTCAAAATGTGAGCTTCGGGTACAGTAAAAGCGAATATCGGCTTATGCTTCGGTGAAGGATATACTGTATATATATATATATATATATATATATATTTGCTCCTGTCATTTTGCCTTCTCCCTCGTTTATCGTCTTCCATCATTTTCTTTCTCTGCTATTTTGCCCCATTCGTTTCAGTCTGCACTTTTTCTCATCGTCATAAAATGTCCCCTCAAACTTGCTTTTCTCCGCTCTAATACTTATATCCCTTACGTATCTCACTGAATTTGGCAGTCCGATGTTATAGGATCAATGTTATGATATCGCCACTTTTTTCAGGATATTTTGCGTGTCATCGGATTGTTTTGGAAACAATTGAAAGGTTTTCAAAAATAGTATCAAAGATCTTTGAAGATGGATTCGCCTCGTATTTTAACTCCGTAGATTTCATTTGTGCTTGGTGGGTTTCCTCCGGGTACTCAGGTTTCCTCCCACTTTATCCTGTATTCCTTCGCCCCCTGCGACACTGGATACAGGATATAGTGGTAGAGACCGTGAGTGAGTGAGTGAGTGAGTGAGATTTAATTCGTAGTTGCTGAAACTTTAAACTCTTTTTATTAAAAAGGATTGTCTTAAAGAATGAATTCCCACAAAAAAACACAGTTTAAATTGTATTTGTGAAATTTAATTTTTTTTATAACAGGTCTGATTCTTTTAATCTTGTGTGCACATTAAGTTGTTTAAAATCATTAGCTTGTGCACACAATTTTATTTTTGTGCATGAATTTTAAGAGCATGCTAGAATTTAGCATGAAAGCAGCAGAGTTATTTGCATCGACATTGACACTGTTGTTATACAAAGTATGTATTTGGAACAAGAAGACCTTCATTGCTTTATTTGAACAATTGATTTGATTTGTGGTTGAAAATTGAGCTACTACAAGTAGCTCAATTTGTGTACTACAAGATAAATAACTTGTTTCCATAAGATAAATAACTTGTCCCCCTAACTTGTGCACACAATATAAAAATCACACCTACTGGGACTTCTTATGCATTTTAAAATCTTTTTTTTTTGTATGTTTTTGCATCTTAGTGTATATGCAAAAACCTTATGCAAAAGTCGAATGCATCTTTATATGTCTATCACCAACTCTGATAAAAATGCAATTGCAACAGAAAAGGGAGTTGAGTCTGGAAGAAAAAAATGAAAGGGAAACTCATCAACATCCTCCTTTAGCCACTAGCCAATTATCACACATTTTCTAGCTAAACAAAACCTTCTACACTAAAGCTAAACAAAACCTTCAGATGCTTTATCGTCTCAATTATGCATTGAGACGATAAAGCATCTGACTACCCGATTTTATTCACTACAAAACAAATAAGTGCTTTAACATCAACTATACCTAGGAAGAACTTTCTCACTTTCTCCTGTCCAACACAATGTAGCTAGGTTAGTGTGTGATGAATCAGTTGGACCTGCATGGGTGCAAGCTAAACATTGGGTAATGCCAAGAACACATTGTTACAATATATGACATCAGGACTGGGTATATTTGAGACAGAAAAATGTTGCAGGAACAGATGTCAGCTTGCAGGTCAGAGAAAGGTCATGTTCAGTGACATGGTTGAGGGCCGTGTTCATTCATATTCAGTAAATGCTTTATGGTTGCTAGGGTCGCTGTGGTTTAATTTACTAATAATCAAATAACCCAACCAAATAAATTTGCCTGTGCGAGCTGGCAGAGTTGGAAAAAGAATTTCATCAGAAGTCGATGATAATGTGTTCATTATATTCATTATCGTGTACAGACGGAACCTCCTGTAAAGGTTATCTTTGTGATGCAAGTGTAATTTTTGTATTCGATGCCAAGCAAAAGCAACCAGATTTTTAAATCTGCTGGTGAAAAATTCCTAATTTAATGATGCTTCCTCACAATGTAAACAGTTAAAGATCATGCAATGACTGGACTGTTACACATTTTATTGTATTATATATAATTCGGTTCGGTCGCTCGTATGCCAAAAATCCTTCATATGCTTTTCATATACTTTACATGTATATACAGTATATAGCAAAAATATTACATTGACATTTCAGAAACATACAGTATATCATGTAATATTTTGTCCATGTTATCCATAGATGCTAACGGGAAGGAAATAATAAGGCGAGAAAGACAGGGAAGACCCAGGATACTCTAGATAGTTAAAGCCTGGAATAAACTACCATACTGCTAGTGTGTAAAGAAAGCTTTCTGCAAGAAGACGGAAATGGAATAAGAAGATAATTTTTTTTAAATGGTATTCATAATTCGTAACTAATAACGAATGTTTTCTGCCACTGGACATGTGGAGAAGTTTAAAAGATTGAAAAACAGTTTCATAGGACAAGTTGGTCATGATATTGCTGCTTTTGATCTGTCTTCAAAAGAAAAATAGATTTTTGCTGGATTTGGTTGAGGACAAAAACACCTGCATGTTAAGTCATTTTCGAAAAACTTGATATAGTTAGTTACTCATTTATCTTTCTTTTTCTGCCATATGACTCAGCCTGTGCAAATAAACCGTGTGTGACTCAGTTGTTTGTTTCTACTCATGACTTTTTGTAGAACACATGTTTCAGAGCAATATGAGTGGCCCAGTGGTTTAAACACATTTATTCACTATAATCTTAAAGCATACCATTGTTTGTATGACATAATGAATAGATAAACATGAAAACATGATAAGAGCCAGCTGCTAACTTGCTGTTTCTATGTGTGGTAGATAACGCGTCTGATCCAGGGGTCACAGCCAAACAGATCTGGATCGATGTGGTCACTGTAAAAGAAGAGTTGTGTCTTAGCTTTACTGATAATGGCAGTGGAATGACACCAAGTAAACTGCACAAAATGCTTAGGTAAGTTTTTGATCACCTCCCAAACCTTCTTTTTTAAAAACACAGTCCCTGATGACGGAGGATATTCGTATCAGATTTCATTCAGGCGGTGCGATGGCATAGTGGTTAGCATCCAGGGTCTGGGTTCGCATCCCCCACCTCGAGGTCTGTGTGCATGGAGAGGGTGCATGTTCTCCCGGTGCTTAGCCTAATTAGTGTTCCAAAATTGCCCGTGTATGTGTGTGTACCCTGCGATGAATTGGCACCCCATCCAGGGTGTACCCTGCCATGTGCCCTAAGTCTCCTGGAATAGTCTCCAGGCCCCTCATGACCCATAAAATGGTATAGCCGATGACATACATCCAGATTGGATGTGTAGAAACAAGCAGAATTTAGAGTCTTTGTAGCATACAGTCATGACGGTTAATTTGCAATAAAGTTGCACATTGATAATAAAGCATCCAAYTGCAAATTCCATCCATGAGCCACTTATCATCCATCACTACTCAGAGTAAAGGTGCTGAGGGTGTTTCTGTGCTGTTTTTTGCGTGCACCATGAAATACAGAAAAAAAAATGCATGTTGTATAAATATATTGCATGTTTTATTTAGCTTTGCCTGTTAATGGGTTTTGAGTTACACTCTCTCTCTTGTCTTTTTGTCCTTTCACTCTGTAGTTTTGGTTTCACAGAGAAAGGATCTGGTAAAGGAAGTCACCAGGCCATAGGGATCTACGGAAACGGTTTCAAATCAGGATCAATGCGATTAGGCCGCGATGCTCTGATCTTCACGAAGAACGGAGGATGTCAGAGCGTCGGCATGCTCTCTCAGACTTTCCTGCAGGCCATTAAAGCTCAGGCTGTCATTGTACCTATAGCACCATTTAACCAACAGACTAATATCCTTTCTTTATATCTCATTTCTATTTTATATGTATTGTATACATTTTATTAGATGCTTTATAAATTTCATWTATTGCATGTATTACCTGTCTATAGTTTTGATGGTGAACAGTACCACAGTATTGTGGACAGTACTATGGTACTTATTTGCTGATATAGTACATTTACCACACATGGTTCTACCATGGTACATACTGTAGTATAATGTACATGTACTAAAATATGATACATGATTCTGTGCTATGGAACACATACCATGATACTGTCAAAATATGTCATGCATGTTTATGTTCAATAATCGCATTACTACAATATGTTTATATAGTATGGTACCATTTTAAAGTTTTTCTTACCTTTGTGCCACAGTGATATTTTTCCGGTCGCTATGGYCCTTACACTGAGCTTTCTATAGTAACCTTTGCAGTGCCATTTTGCATGGTACCCTCCAAAAGATAAAAGGTTCCCAAGGTTCTGCAGGTATTTATATTTATATGGTACGGTGTATTTACCACTAGTATGTATATAATATGGTACAGGATGTACAGACATACCTTACCTGCTGAACTATTATAGCCACTTCGGKACCCAATAAGTACCATGGTATTCACTAAAATACTGTACTACCCAAAATAGTACTTCCACGGTAATGTCTGGAGTACTACAGTAATACTATGGTGTATTATGGGATGCATTATAGTTTACCGCTGTAAAATCATGATTATGGAGTGAGAATTTAGTGGCATCAAAACTAAATCAAGTGAAATATAAACATCCAAACTAGAGTACTTGAAAAGTAAAATGGTTTGGTTCTAGGCAATGTCTGACTTTTCCCCTAGCAAGTCATTCATGCAACTTTTTCACCAGATACTTTTAGTCTAAAAAAGAAGGAACCGATGATGTCAGGAGGAAAGAAAATGAGCAAGACCATGACCAGTAAGAAACGCTTTACTGGCGATTATAGGAAACAAACTGGAAGCTACACTGATAATGCTACGAATTTACGTACGAAAATACGTGTACATGCAGTACTTGTCCTAGAAAAAAGTAGATTTAAAAGTAGATCCTTTATGCTAAAGGATTAGCCTTTGAATAATGTACGATAGGTTAAGGAAGTAACACGAAGCTAGGTTGAAGTAAGAGCTCGTCACTAGTCACTGCTGTTATTTTGGTCACAGGTCATGTGTTGATGGAAACCAATCTTGAAAAAAAAAAAAGGTTTGATGTTACATCATTTTCATATTGTTTAATTTTATGCAAATTCTTTTGTAAAGCATGATACAAACATTAACCCAACTCCTAACCATAGGAACTCTAACCTAAGGAACTCAAATCTGTCATGAATTTGCAAGCCTGAGACTGTTGTAGGAAAAGGRAAAATCCTATGACTCACTGTGTGAGAGGATGTGTGTTTATCCTGCTCGTCATCCCTCCTTAACCTTGCTTCCCTCACAGTCGTTGGTAATAACGGAGGATTCAGAGGCCAGTCTGAGAGCCATCCTCACACACTCTCTCTTCAAGTCAGAGTCCGAACTACAGGACCAGCTCAACTCAATCCCAGGCAAAAAGGGCACCAAGATCCTCATCTGGAACATTCGCAGGTATTCCCAGCAACTCAGCTGTTAGTTACACCAGCATACGCTACTGTAATCACCAAACCATGCAAATGTCCCTGCAAATGACTACTTTCTAATGGCTAGAAGAACATTTAATGTTTTAAGACGGTGACCTGTAAAACATCTAAGTAGCACAGTATAAAAGATGAGAATTGCATTTTTCAGAAATGCTCATATCTCACATTGTAACAATAGTGAGAGTGATTCAGTACAGGTATTATAAACCCTGGTTCACTCGAAAGAGGCTCAGAATATTCTGTAATAAATCTCACTAGGATGAAGCAATCTGAACGAAACAAAGTACGATGTAGTCATCRTCGTTAAAAGCCATCGAGGCTTTTAACRCTGTACCCCTTAACTCAGTCACTCGACTTCTCATCATACTGGTGTACAGTGATGTAGGGAAACTGGAGAAGAAGAAAATATATATATATATAAACCTTGTTTACCTGGATATATAAAGGTAAACTCAGATAATAATGGAAACTCAGATGATTCATTCCACAACCCAAAAATATTCATATAAAAATGATTAATACAAAATATAAAGTAGAAACAAAACAAATTAACCTGCACTTTACCTCTGAAAAGAATCATGGCTGAAGTAAGAAGAGAGAGGGGAGGAGGAGGGGGYTACGGKGTAGGATGATTTTCACACACATGCACGCACAAACACACACAAAACCATATACACACACACTAACAGAATCATTGCTCTGTCAGCAAACTTCTTTAACAAGGAACCTCTCTAATGACACTTGCTTTTGCCTCCTTTTGAGGACTTTGCCGAAATGTGACGTTGTATTGTCATTAAAAATCATCTCCCGCACTGCTACAGCCTTTTTAACCTTGGCCCGTTGCTGCAGTACAGTTACACTGAAGAATAGTCACTACACTTGGACATAAAGTAAATAAATGCTGTACGCATACACACACAAGTGGTTACAATGTTATTATAAACAGTACACATGCGCATGGATGTTGACTATATGAGGGACGTGTGCGAGACTGAGCATGGGAGACGATTACCCATAATCCTTCTGCGCAAGAGAGAGAAGAACCATTGGCTCAGTTGTGTTCATGTGACGCTCGGCAGACAAAGTGCATGTGTACTACTCGTATGTCAAAAAATTTTGCTCGTCTTGCAAAACGCTTGCAGACCAAGTTACTTGTTTCACTATATAGACTCTTTAACTACATAACCATCTATTCATACATCTAAGAAAATCTGTAGTCCAACTAGGGACCATGGAGGCCAATGGTAACATTGTATTCATCCCTATTTTGTACGACCATGCTAGGATCTCCGGTCAACACTCACACACATTCACATACTTCACAAATTTGGGAATGCCAATTAGCCTAATCTGCATGTCTTTGGAAACTGGGAGGAAACCGGAGATCCCTGAGGCACGGGGAGAACATGCAAACTCCATGCACACAGATCCGACATGGGAATCAAACTCGGGACCTGGAGGTGCAAGGCRACAGTGCTAACCCCTAAACCAAACTATGTAACCAACATAAAAACTTATTAATCTGTGATTTTAAACATACATATAGTTATTGGGTTGCAAGAATTTTAAAATGTGAATGAACAGACAAACCTACCAAACCTAATGAAGGTAAAGTTTAAACTCTCCCCAAATCTCCGTAAAACCTACACAGCAATATCTTCCAAAACAACAACAAATGTTTAATTATCACCCAGATAACCATACAGTGTTTATATACCACCAGCTGGACTAAAAAACTCTGAAAGTGTTYAATCAACAATGGCGATTTTAYTGTGTACATCTTTAGCACTCCTCTTTTTTTTAAGTCATGAGTTCATCATTAATTCAGGCAAAAACATCACTCACTTACCTTCTGTAGCACTTTATCCTGTATTCAGGGTCGTGGGGGGCATGGAGCCTATCCCAGGAGACTTAGGGCACAAAGCGGAGTACACCCTGGATAGGGTGCCAATCCATCGCAGGGCACACACACACACACACACACACACACAGACTCACACACTCATTCACACACTCCGAGTAATTTGAGAACACCAATTAACCTAACCTACATGTCTTTGGGAAGAAACCAGAGTACCTGGAGGAAACCCACCAAGCACGGGGAGAACATGCAAACTCCATGCACACAGAGACGGGAATCGAACCCTGAACCTGGAGGTTGCAATGCGACAGTGCTAACCACTACACCACTGTGCCGCCAAGCAAAAACATCATTTTCAGAATTTCAGAAAACTTAAGGCACAGCCATTTATTTATTTATTTGCTTCAGTAAACACTACCATACCCTTGCTTTGTTTAAGGAATATTATGACAAGATGCTTGCAGGAAACTACGAACACCAATGTTGCATTTAGAAATCTTGCTAACCATGATTTGAATATTTTCTTGGACTTCACACACTGTGGTTTCATGTTATCAGCGTAGCCATGGTTCTTATGATCTATTCTTATAACTGAATGACATGTGAACAGTGTATTGTTTGCGACTGCAGGTTAAGTACATCATCAGACTGTCTGTCTGGCAGCCTCTTTTCAAAGCATACCTTTTGAAAAATACTGGATCAGATTGTCTTGGCTGCTTCAATATATCTGATTAATTCCTGGGGTTTAGTGCAAGATTATTTGAAATACTTATGCTGTCACCGATAGGAATAAAGATGGGAAGCCTGAGTTTGACTTTGAAGCTGATGAGGAGGACATCCGCCTGCCAGAGATCCGCTCGGAGGAGATGGAGGGGAAAGCGAAGAGGCGTTACTATGGACCTCACAGAACTGACAATATCATCCCTGAGATGGACTACTCTCTCAGAGTGAGTAAAGCTTCCATGAGATGAAAACAGAAATGACACAGGAATAGGTCACTTCACAAATGCAACATCTTTGTCTGTTTCTTTCTCAGGCCTATCTCAGCATTCTGTACCTGAAACCCAGGATTCAGATAATCCTCAGACAGAAGAAAGTTCAGACCAAACTAGTGGCAAAGAGTCTGTCCATGATTGAAAACGATGTTTACAAACCACAATTCACAGTATCCTTTTAGGGCTGTAGAGGCTCGTCATAAATACTGAAGGAAATCTGTTGTATATTTAATCAGATGTACTGTTACCGAAACTGCTTCCTTATACAGAACAAGAAGTGTCACATATAAACTCTTTATTGCTAAAACTTCTTTACTGTTGTTGTGATGGTTTGGGCGGCACGGTGGTGTAGTGGTTAGCACTGTCACCTTCCACCTCCAGGGTCCGGGTTCGATTCCGGTCTCTGTGTGCATGGAGTTTGCATGTTCTCCCCGTGCTTGGTGGGTTTCCTCCGGGTACTCTGGTTTCCTCCCCCAGTCCAAAGACATGTAGGTTAGGTTGATTGACATTCCCAAATTGCTTGTAGTGTCCCTATCCCAGGAAACCTATGGCACAAGGTGGGGTGCCAATCCATCGCAAAGTACAAAAACGCTCATTCACACACTATGGGGAAATTTGGGATTCCCAATTAGCCTAATCAGCATGTCTTTGGACTTTAAGAGGAAACTAGAGGAAACCCTCCAAGCGCAGGGGGAACTTGCAAACTCCATGCATACACACCCGAGGTGGTAATCGAAGCCGGACCCTGGAGGTGCAAGACCACCGTGCCGCCCAACTCTTCACAATCTTCCAGACAATTCGTATGAGAAAACTGAAGTTTTTTTCAAATCCAAACACAAAGCATTTGGCACATAGCAATTTCTATTTGTGGCAATACTCCAAACCTGACTGGAATACATCTCTACCACATTGTGGACATTGCGATTTGGACATGCCCAATCGGTATTCCAAAGAAATGCAGGAAACACACAGTGGTCATGTTGCATACACATTCTAAAGTGAGCACATAGTGAGTATATAAACAAATGAGACCTAAATAATGAGTGATGAGCGAATTGCATCACTCTGAATTAGCACGAGACAGGAATGGAGCCATACTTTCTCCTTAATGAGTGTGTGCTCCCCTGGCCATAGAAAGAAGCATTTGATTTGCTCAGGTGGTTTTTCATGTTATGTAGATGATTCATGGCAGATGGGTTGGAATTTTGCATTCTCCTTAACCTTGGCGAAATCAGAACGAACGAGTGAAGATTACCTTTGGCTTTAACCATAAAAACAAAGATCATTACGGCATCATGATGTACCACAACAACAGGCTCATCAAGTCTTATGAGAAAGTTGGCTGCCAGATCAAGGTACTGAACCTACAGTAATTACTGTTTAGTTATACTGTACGCAGGAATGAGAAATATTATATTGTATATTTCCTGTTGAACAACTACGTACACTGTTTTTTGTTTTATTTATTTGGTAATTATGTCATGTAAA
>QMIH01000178.1:349973-367773 GCA_003987875.1 Clarias batrachus
ATATACACATATATATATATATATACATATTGGTAGAATGATTTTATATTTGATTTAAAAAATTAAAAAAAATTCCCTTTCTGATAGTCATCTGGTCTGAGGACAGGAGTGGGTGTTATAGGCGTAATCGAATGCAACTTTCTAAAACCAGCTCACAACAAGCAGGACTTTGAGTACACCAAAGAATACAGGTAGACTGATCCTCTCTACTATATATCTCTGTCTCTGTATGTACTAAACACACCCGAGACCTGGAATGTATAAAGGAATACTGCTGCTAAAACCCTCGCACACTGAATGTCTTATGTCACCCCATTGAATACCTTCGGCTCAGAATGATCGAATTATTCAATGTTTTTTTTTTTTTTTTTTCTCAGACTCACTCTGGCAGCCCTCGGCATCAAACTCAACGACTATTGGCGAGAAAAAAAGGAAAAGAAAGCAAAAGAGAGAGCATTCCGGGCTCTGGATAGAAAAAGCATAGACGGAAATAAAGAGGAAAATGATGAGAGTGAGGATGAGGAGGAGGAGGAGGAGGAGGAAGACGAGGAGGAGGAGGACGAGGAGGACAAGAAGGATAAAGAAGAAGAAGAAGAGGAAGTAGTGTAAGTTGTACTGCCTCGTCTGTCATATCTGTGTCGGTCAAATGAAAGCGTGCGCGTGAATGATCACACACACTAAACAGGAAGTCCTTAAATATAGCACCTTTCATGCAAAGTGGTCTACAGCAGATGCAAAACAAGACATACGTATGATCTTGTTAAAGGAATTTTAATGAATAAAAATTAAAGGTAGACATGAAATAAAAAATGAAAAAAAAAAAACATCATCAACAAACATTCGGATGGTTATAAAGAATAGACAGTAGATTCTGTTCAGCTAAGAATAAACTATCACGATTGTAGCTAATATGTCTGTTAAACCACATAGCTTTCACATCTACACCAGTCGTTCCTGCATTTTTTTCTCTCTCTCTCTCTCTCGCTCACAGACACACACACACACACGCCACACATACAGACAGAAAATGACAGCCCTCTTGAGTTGGTTTGTAGTGATAATACGCCGGAAACGGTTCTGTCAGCTCTGCAGTCGAGTCGAGACTGAAACCGGAAGAAAGAGCAGAAACCTTATCTGTCGATCAGCTCACAGAGACAGCAGCAGGTTGTCTACCGCACACTGAAGCGCGTGTAATGTGTAATGTGACGACATCTGTCGACGTTTATTGCCCCAACATGGGGAAAAATGAGCTGCTTTCTTGTCAACTCGGCTGGTTTAATAATAATCAGCCATCATATGGAACATCGCTGTCACGATTGGGTTGAACCGGATTAGACAACAAGTCAAATGATGTTAATCATGATAGGTTATTAGAATTATTCATTACTTATTATTATTAATTTTTTTAATGACTAATTAAAGCAAAAAGCCCATATGCTCTCATATGTTTGAATTTAGTTACGTTAATGCTAAATACAGTATATACACATTAATAGACTCGCTTATCCATACAAGTAAAAAAGGTTTTGTCTGTACATTGGTCAGAACTCGGTCTTTCCATGATATCTTTCACGTTTCATACATTGGATGACCAGAAACCAGTCTCGGGAAAATTTCTGCCAAATTTGTCACAGCATAATGATGTAATGAAACTTTGCCAGTCGTTCGGTTTTTGTCTGAAGTTAAATCTGCACCATAAATGAAATCAAACCGTTGCGCAAAAAGGCGCCTGATAAGCAGTTTTGTTTCAGATTACACCACAGCAGCATGCGCTCTTAGTACGAATGCAGCACTTTCTCTTTTTCAGTTTACAGCAAACACACGGGATATGCAGAACACACAGAAACTACCAGACAAAGCGCCCAAATCCTCACGAAACACAGCCAGGATTACTCCAAAAACGGGAACAGTAGAATATCAAATCAAAACTCAACCTTTAAAGATGTATTTTACGGATCATTGTATGTTTTAAACTTCCTACGGGAAGTTTAAAACCAGTTTATCTCAAATGTTTCGCTAATAAAAAGCATAATAAAACAGATCATATCAAGGCGAGTCTGTGTAAACTACCCGAACTGAGGGCGCGTCATTATATGTTAAATATACTGTACTGTAAAAATGAAAGAAAAAAAAAACATTTTTTTTTTTTAAGTGTTGTGTTATTTGCTGGATGTAATGATCTACTTTAAACAGGGAGTGTATTTGGCTGATGACGAAAGCGTAAACAAGGCGTAAGATATGCAACCTTAGAAAATTATCTATAATTATTTTTAGATTTAACCTTTGAACTTTTTTCTAAAAACCCTTTACCTATGAACACTAGTGTAAATATAATTACAGCAGTAAATAAGAAAATAGTAATAAAAAATAATAATAATAATAATAATGAGTTCATTCAACTGATATCTGACTATAGCCAATTATYCAGCTCTAACTAACCTCACCATCATCACAGCCGGCTGTGAATATTAAAGCGAGGAAGCCGTAAATCTTTAGAACTTTTACAAACACTGTTCAGCACTGAAAATCAGCACAACTCTGCCCTCTTTCTTTTTCTCAGGGATGTGTCATGGATTCAGTGTGAGGACTGTATGAAGTGGAGGGGTATTGCCACTCACCTGTTCAAAAACAGCATCCCTGAGCACTTCACCTGCAGCCAGCACCCCATTGGTCGCCTGAGGTCAGGGTTACACACTCCCCATAAACCATTTAAAACCACATTCAGACCACAACCTACCTACCTGCATACTTTCACACACACAGACACACACACACACACACACAAAGTTCTTGTCTTGAATAGAAGCATGCAGAAACAAGTCAAGAGCTTATAGTTAGTGCTCATATAAATGTCACTGAAATATGTGACTCGGTGACTAACTGTGGTGTCAGACAGGCTGGTTTGAATACATACGGAAAATGCGGAAATGCAAAAAACACGAGCCAGAGAGAACATCCAGGGAGCAGCAGTTTCTTTACATTTAAAGTTTCTGTGCAGCAATAATAATAATGACAATCACTGTTTCCTTTAAACAGGCCTCTTCTAAACAAATACGTTCACCAAAGAAATACAAAAATAAAATCACTATAAATAATAATGATGGGCGCAGTGTTAAAGTGCTCGCCCCATCATCAGGAGATCGCCAGTTCGAATCCCGGGTAACGCTGTAACCTTTCAGGAGGTCTAGAGAGAGCTGATTGGCCCGAGCTCTCTCAGAGGGGCGGGATGAGAGGTACTTAGTGCTCCCACATTAATCACGGCTCCACAGCCAATGTCACAGCCAGTGTGTTACTCCGCCCCAACGGTGCGCGAGCGAGCAGTTTGAAAAGATGCGTTCGACTGGCGTCACGTGGTTCGGAGGAACCACGTGATAGTCTTCGGCCCTCCCGGCTGAGTGGTAGTAGTAGCCTTAATGTGGGAGCCCCCTAGTGACGGGGAGGAATTGGACACGACTAAATTAGGGAGAAAAAAATAATAATTATATATATATATATTATAATAATAATGAGAAAATGTTACATAAAATGCTAACTTTTTTGTGTGGTGGTGCAACAACACAACTATTTTTGGCTATTAAATCTTTTTGATTTCTCGCAGTTTAAAAGGCATACTGTTTAAATAAACAGGAATATCTAGTGAAAGTTGAGTAGAGTGTTAAAGGGTTGAATTTCCACTCTTTATAACCGCGATGATAAGCAGATTAGATAACTGCATGAAAGAGCAGGGTGGATTAATGTATATAGACGGGGTAGACACAGAACCCACTCTTGTCTTTCATGTCCCCAATGGTACAGGATTGGGGCAGGAACTAGTATCTGTTTTCCCCCTTTTTTTTTTCTTGTTAGTTTTTTATACAGTACAGACCAAAAGTTTGGACACACCTTCTCATTCAAAGAGTTTGAATTTGAAAGTAGTAAAAAGCAGCTAAGTGAAGAAAAAAACGAGCGGCCATCATTACTATAAGAAATGAAGGTCAGTCAGTCCGAAAAATTGGGAAAACTTTGAAAGTGTCCCCAAGTGCAGTCACAAAAACCATCAAGCGCTACAAAGAAACTGGCTCACATGTGGACCGCCCCAGGAAAGGAAGACCGAGAGTCACCTCTGCTGCGGAGGAGAAGTTCATCCGAGTCACCAGCCTCAGAAATCGGCGGTTAACAGCAGCTCAGATCAGAGAGCAGGTCAATGCCACACAGAGTTCTAGCAGCAGACACATCTCTAGAACAACTGTTAAGAGGAGATTGTGTGAATCAGACTTTCATGCTAGAATATCTGCTAGGAAACCACTGCTAAGGACAGACAACAAGCAGAAGAGACGCGTTTGGGCTAAAGAACATAATAAGGAACACAATAAAGAAAACTCTTTGAATGAGAAGGTGTGTCCAAACTTTTGGTCTGTACTGTATGTACTTATTTATACTTTTTACTATACAGTATAGTATCTTAAGTTAAAATCGTTTATAATGTAAAAATTAAACGTACTGTTATAAATTCCTTCTTGTTTGTTAAAGAAAAACTGAGCCATAACATTATTGAGCGATTTACACACACAACGTAAGTTAAATCACTTCCGGTCGCATTAAAGAGTAGAGGAGTTCAGAATAGTTTAGTCAAAGTCATGCATGTTCAAATTTGTTTTTAAATCACTTGAAAGAACTCCTGGCCAATGTCTTATTTTTAAAACTCTGAACACACCTGGCTTATGAAATTTCTATGCATTTTCCTGCCTTTGCAAATCGCAATGGACTGAATGTGTGTTGCTTTTGCTTCTTCTCTCAAAGGAGCTGCTTAGTGCCTGAGGAACCCGAGGAGCCGGAGGATGAGCTGACACCTAGCTATGAAAAAACACACAAAAAACAGTAATGACTTCACATCATACAGTGCCCATGTGTTTCTGCGTATACATCTCTGTCTGTGTGTGTGTGTGTGTGTGTGTGCGCGCGAGAGACGGAGAGAGAGAGAGAGAGAGAGAGAGAGCAGACCATGGTATGGTTGGTTACTGTTAGACCACATCCTGAGCACTCAACTGTGAAAAGTGTATAACAAACCACTTGTCATGTTGTACATTTAAATTATATCTAGCAGTCATCATAAGCTCATAAATCTGTCACACTTTTAACTGCAGGAAAACGTTTTCCAGCAGGCTCTAGCTGCCCCGTCCCAGTGCATTAACCATAAACCGATTGACTTGCACCGTGCGATATGAAAGCTGATTGTGAACATCTGCGGACTTTTAAAAAATTAAAAGGATGCACAGATACACTCGCCTGTAGCTCTAATAAGGTGTGTTTTGTTTGTCGGGTTTGTATTTATAGGGAAGTTTGTTCCCGACGAAGGGGGAAATCTGCGGAGGTGAGTAGACTATACAAGACTTACACTACTATCCTCATACTGACTCTTCATTGACATAATGATTACATAATTAATGCTCATACTAAATCAAATCCTAACCTCAGTAACCTAAAGGCTCTTAAAGTCTTTGTAAATAATCGATTATTGGTCTTCTGAGTGGCGTGTTGGAAAAAAACAAGCCACTCCGAGATATCTAGTGATAAAACTAGTGTAAGAATGCACAGATACAGACGGGTCACGATCAAGGGAGGGGAGGTCTCTACACTGTGAGTGGGAGATGAAATGCACACCACAGAGCAGGAATGGAGGTGCGATGCCCCTGGGCGAGCGAGGATGTCGAGCAATCTTATCAGGCATTGAGGGAGGCAGGATGACGTTCTAACTAGGGCAAGGTGGAAGAGCAATGCTTTTCACAGCGCAGTGTCAGAGCAACGCTCTCAGCAGGACACGGTGGCAAAGTGATGCTTCTAGCAGGGCAATGCTCTCAGCAGGCCAGGTGGGCAGCGAAGCATGCTCAGCAGAGCAAGCTGGTGGGCAGAGACTTCCTGAACAGAGTCAGAGACCGAGACAGGCTGAACACAGGAGGCCTCATTCTCACCCTCTCCCTCAGACTTCCCTGGCATGGCGCTGACACACACCGACTATAACCAGTGGGGGACAGAAATAACACACACAGTGTATATAAATGTATTATAAAGGTGATGAGAATTATAGATTAAGGGTTTAGTACACAGCTCTGTACACCTGTACTGAAACACTGGACCTGATTGTTGCTGTCTAAACATATTTTAAAGTATGCAGATAGTAGAGATCCACATTTCAGACCATTCAGACAATCCACCACCCCACTACCTGACAATGATCATTGTTCTACATTAATGAAAATAAGACGCATCTACGCTTGCACACAGCTTTGCAGTCACGCTCTTGCTTTCAGTCTGGCTGTAGAGGAACTGCACACTCTGTGAGCATCTAGAAAAGGGGAAATGCAATTACATATACAGTGTGAGAACTGGGTGACAGTAACCACAGCATACAGTACGTGAATGTTTAAGTGTGTGTGATTGCATGAGGTGATGCAAACCAATGATGTAGTTCAATTAGCTAAAAGCTGAGGAGGTTGCCAGGTTACTAATATATGCAAATTTGCTTATCTGTTCTTAACCAAATACAATGCAGCCATGCCTCACAGGTTTTCATTTCTTATTTTGTTTATATACACAGTACCAATCAAAATGTTGGACACATTGTAGAACGATACTGGATTGTTGAATACTGGGAACTACGAAATAAAACGAATGGCATTAGGTAATAAAGTACAACAGCAACAACAACTTCAAGTCAGTCTTTTTTGTTAGTTTAAGGTCACACTAAGGTCAGTTGTTCTGCAATAGTGGAATATCTTGGAAGTACAGTTTTGTTAAAAGTGCATTTGCAAAACGCTTCAAGCACGTTAAGCGGACTGGCTCTCATGAAAACGACGACAGGAACAAAAGAACAAAGCTGCAGAGGAGACGTTCGTTTAGAATTACAAGCCTCAAAAATCATCAATTAACAAACAGCACCTCAGATTAGAGCCGTCCAACAAATCGTAGGAGATTATTGGATATTTTGGATGTCTTCAGCATTGTTTTACAATTTAGAAAGAAATAAAAATCAGGAAATCTCATTGGATTAGATGGCATGTCTACACTTTTGACTGATGGTGTATTATGTTGTTGTTGGACTTTCAGCTGCTCCCTCATCAAGGGGTCATCACAGTGGAACATTTAATGTGGACATAAACTTGGCACAGGTGATGCAACCCTACTATTTTGTCCAGGCTTGGGACCAGCACTGCATTCAGTGGCTGGGGGTTGAGCCTTGGGTGGGAATCGAACCCGCAAGAGAGAGAAAGAGAGATTGAGCGAGAGCCATATAAACCTAATGTTCAGTGTTGGTTCCAGAGGGGAAAGTTTTTCTAACAAGAGTCAAATATGATTCTATTACTCGTCTACTTTAAGTTAAATCTTTATTTGTCACATATACATTACAGCACAGTAAAATTCCTTCTTCGCATACCCCAGCACTGGGGTCAGAGTGCAGGATCAGCTATGATACAGCGCCCCTGGAGCAGATGTGGTTAAGGGCCTTGCTCAAGGGCCCAACGATGGCAACCGGGTGGAGCTGGGGATCGAACCGCCGACCTTCCGATCAGTAACCCAGTGCCTTAGCCCTCTGAGCGACACATTGCTACAGTAGCATGACTTTTACAACTCAGTGTGCATACAGCATGTGTGATGGCCAGGAAATAACCTTCACATCGATTAATTTGCACATATGTGACTGTATAAAATTATAAATAATACAGTCTTTCCAAAACCGAAATATGCAATATAATTTTGCATGCATCGCAATCACAAGTAAAGTGAAAAGTGAAAGTGCACATTTGATAGCCTCTATCTGGTTGCAAACTAAAATAATAAATTTCGCTGTGGCAAGTAATTATCTGATTAAAGGTTGCTGTTCACTGTGTGAGGAAATTACACTTGGCTAGTGAGGTTTTAGTCATCTTTAGGCTGACAAACTTTTTTTCCTTTTTTAACCACATGATCTATTCAGAAAAACAGCAAATGTAAGACTAAAAAAATAAAATCCACTAATTTTGTGGAAATATGCTCATGAACTCTAACAAATTTGTTATAGGCAAAATAAATTCTTAGAAATTTTTGCTTTGTGTATCTGCATAGACATGTTAATATGGGTTGTTTTATTAGCCTTTAGTTTTAGTCACACATTTACTCTGGTACAGATTAAAATTAGACAAGCACATGTGAAACCCACCCAGAGACACCAAACCTCAGTCTAAGCACAGAGGAAAAGAAAAGTGTGTGTGGGAGCGTGTTTGTTTTAATGCACTTTTTATGCTGAACTCTCGTACAGTTAATACTTATTTTAACTCGTGTGTGTGCGCATGTTTGTGTGTTTAAGAGTGATAAAGGCCCAACGCCTCCTGAGTGTAAAGAGGCACCTGAACCCACATCAGAAACCACACCGGATGAAACTGTTATCACCATGGAGACAGACACTGAGAGCAAAGACGATGAATCGACGCCATCCTCACAATCCCATCGGTCTGACACCTACATCTTAAAAATCTATCACAGCGACAGTTCRTGACTGAAATGAACATTTATGACAATTATTAAAGGAATTTTTCAGCCTTTATTCCCTAAAAATCCATATTTAACATATCAGAAGTGTATTTGATGACAATGTATAAAAAGAAAAATTATAGCGCTTTTAAGGAGTATACACTTAAAGGTCTTTTGAAAAATATCATCTTAAACTGTATCTGAAAGCAAAGACTTTGCCCACATCTTTTTACTGTGCTGATCTATGGTATACATGGTTAGAATATATATGCTAAGAGTTGAAATTGAAAAAATAATAATATGTATGCCTTTAGTCTTCTAATACAAGTGTGCTTCGCCATTATTTTTTTAGCACGTGGATGTGTCCAAATACTTGTTAATGATAATTACACTACATACACGATGAATGGAGATCACGCATTTCTTTTACTTAAACACCATGKTTGTGCGTTATTCTGAAATGTGTCCATTACAGATTCTTTATTTTCACTTTCCCATCTCTAGCAACAAACGAAAAGCAACATGGATCACCAAYGAACCGAGCAGCAAATCACTAAAATGCACGGACTCTGAAAAAGAAATTTCAACCACCACAGCAGAATCAGAGGAACAGGTGGTGGACAAAACTCTGGAAAGTGTGGAGACGAATAGCAAAAAGAATCAGACCGGTAACAACTGTAAGGAAGAGGGTAAAAGCCCTACAGTGTCTCCGGACACAGAAAGCGCTGCTCTCCCAAGTCCATCAGAGCAGCAAGTGGCACAAGTTACACAGAGTAAAGACCAGACAAAACAYGCCGGTGGCCCGCCAGGCTGGCCTCACCCAATCACGCCCCATCAGTCCATGGCATGGTCTCACCCTCTTCCACCTGCTCAGACCGTGGTGGTTCCCCCTCTCAGCCGTACCAGCAGGCAGTCTCGCCCTCTGCTCCGGTTGGAAAGTCCAGACCGGTCTGTCCTCACGAGCAGACTGGACCAACTGGAGCGGGAAGCCAAACGACTCAGGAGGATCCTCGGGTTACGAGAAGCGGTTGTTCAAATGAGTCCGTTATCAGACGGGGAAGTATCAGGGTCAGCGGAGTCTGTACAGGATGGGAGCACAGAATCAGGTGTAGAAACKGTAGCAACAGCTCCTCTAGTTTCCAAGGTGAGAATGCTGCAAAATCCTTTGGTTCATCTACCAGATCAGCACAATGATTTTARGATTTCAGATACAAATGTGGTTCTGCTTCGTCATATGCTTTTATGGGTCTTTACTTGGTTTGTTTGAACATGTGCACAAAAATTCCATATAGCATCAGGAAAATAACATTTGGTCTTAAAGCTGTGCAAAAACAAAAAAAAAAAAAAGAAGCAATAACATATACTGGTATTTTTTGTTCCTGCATAAAAAATGTGCCCATGTATTCTTTTTTTCATGAAACATTAGAAATCAGGACCCCAGTCAGATACACAAAATGTTTTAAAAAAGAAGAACACCAGTCCCGTCAGACAGCAGGAAGCACCAGTGACCCCTGCTGATGACCTTCACTGGAGTAAGACATTGGCTAAACTGCAGAGCCAAAACCAAGCTTTAAGTACAGAGCTGAATGATGTGAAGAAGGAAAATGATGAACTCCGGAACAAATTGAGACAAGCAGAGAAAGAGACACGGGACAAGAGAGAGCAAAGTACCAACACACCCTCCAACATTCACGACAGGTCCGTTTGTGTATACATACACTATATTAACKTAATGTTACTAAAAAAGCCAGCTCTTTATTTGACCCGAATCTCTGGTCTTTCACAGTATTGCAGTGGATCGATTACGTTCTATCCGGCGAAACATCGTGTCCCTTCTCTCATCCATCCTGCCCAATTTGGATATGCAGGGTATCAGCTATGACACCGGAGACGTTGACAGCATCTTGCAGCAGATCATCCAGGCCAACAACCTCTGATAAATAAGCTCTAGGACAAACGTACAGTCCAACAAGAACTGATTTCATTGCAGCGTTCAGAAAGCAAGCTTATAGTCAAAGGAAACCTTGATCTTGTTGCKGTGCTTCTAGCGAGAGTCACCYAAGTACATATAACAAGGCTTTTATAGAGCATAATCAAGCACCAGTYTCTGTTACAAAGACATTGTATGTAGATTTCTTCCTTTACAAGCATTATTTCTATACCATACGGCACAGATGTTGCTATTATAATGTGCCAAGTTTAACATTTTTAATGTTTGTTCAAGGGTTTCTTCTTAACAGTGTGATAGCTTTAAACAGCAAACGTGTGAGGCAGAAGATTGTGAAAAGTAACAGTCAGGAATCATGCATCGGATCAGGTTAAACTGTTGATTTTTGGTTCTTTTAATAACGTTGCAAAATGTGTTTATTATGAAAATAAGTAATGTTGAAAAGACAGTTTATGTTTGTCTTTAACTTTTAGTGTGTGTTCGAAGTTTTAATCCGTCCTCTGGCTTACAGTAGTTTGTACCGTGCCGGGAAACCCGTTTGGTTTTTGTGCTCAATAAGTGCCTGTTTTACTATACCTGTATCACTGGCTACTGTTCATACATTTTTTCAGGAATAAAGTTTGAGCATTTTTTTTTTTTTTTTGGTAATTCAAACATTTTAGTCTCAACTCCAAGTGAAACTATGGACAAACACACAAGTTTTCACATAACTTGTTTATTTATT
Source organism: Clarias batrachus (assembly GCA_003987875.1). Lineage (NCBI taxonomy): Eukaryota > Metazoa > Chordata > Actinopteri > Siluriformes > Clariidae > Clarias > Clarias batrachus. Next base: position 361,130 of record QMIH01000178.1, read on the forward strand.
ACACAGTATAATACAGTACTGATCAATGATGACAAATTTTAAAAACATTTTAAATGAGCTAGTAGTATGGATTAAATACTGTTAATATTCCTTTGGTTCCTCTAAGGAAACCATCACCTTATCGTGGTGGAGAGGTTTGCGTTCCCTTATAAGCCTGCGAGCTGTGTGCTCCTGGTAGGGCCTTGGAAGGCAGATTGGTCTCAGCCGAGGGATCAGACTACGAATAGTTCAAATGAGACCGCATGAAAAAGAGAGGAGGGAAAGCATTGACCCAGTCTGGAGGAAGAACGGGGCCCATGACTGGAGCCAAGGCCCGTCAGCGAGTGCCTGGTGGCTTGGTCTGCCATGGTGACGGGCCAGGCACAGCTCAAAAGAGCACCATGAATAGCCATCCCCCCATTCCCATGGACCCGCGAGAGGAGCTGCTGGAGTCACATGCTCTGCTAGGTCGATGGCAGTAAAGGCCGAAGGCCTCGMTGAGTGGGGTGGACTGGTCAACTCATCACCATCTGGTGGGAAGTTGGGTTAGTTGTCAAGGGACGGTTCTAAGCTTCTATTGCTAAAGCTGCGGCTGTGAGCTGCGGTCTTAAGGTCCTGTGTGTCTCAACAAAGAACGGCAGCTACAGTCACACCTAGCGGAGGTAAAGCAACGGGTGTGGGAGGACTTTGGGGAGGCCATGGAAAAGGACTTTTGGGCGGCATCAAGGGGCTTCTAGATAGGATCACTGGATTGGTTCACAGCCAAATGGAGGTGATTAGCATCGGCACCCTAAATYGGTGGCCATTGTTCTTAAAATGGACCGATGGAAGTGAAGTAGTCCAATTATCTTGGGGACTTATTTGATGAGTGCGGGGACGTTGGAGCATGAGGTTGCTTGAAGAATCAGAGCAGCAGGGGTGGAATTGCATTTAATTTTCTGCAGCGTTGTGGTGAAAAGAGTTAAGCCAAAGGCTCTCACTCTACACGATCTTTGTTCCTACCCTCACCAAGGGGTGAGCATTGGTTTATGACCAAAGGGACAAGATACCAGATACAAATGAGGGTAGCTGGAGGGTAACTGTTTTTTCCYTTAGAGACAGTATGAGAAGCTGTCATTAGTGAGAAACTCCTATGCTCCTTTGTGTGGAACGGAGTCAATTGAGGTGGTTTGGGCATCAGGATGCCACCAGGACGCTCTTCTAGGAAGGCGTTCTTGGCACATCTAACTGGAAGGAGACCAAGGCACAAACCGAGGACTAGGTGGAGAGATTATATTGCCACACTGGCTTGGGAATGCCTCGGGATCCCCCTGTCATTTGGTTTCAATGGCCAGGGAAAGGGAGGTTTGGGGTTTCCTGCTGGAACTGCTAAGCCCACAACCCAACTTCGCATAAGGGGTTGAAGATGGATGGATGGACATATTATTTTGACAGAAATATTACTATATTTATATATATATATCTGTGTGAAATCTAGGACAAGCAAATAAACAAGCCTTTTCCCMAAACTTTCACAGCAAAGCATGAAAATCATTAGGAAGTGTTCACTTCATGTTATTAAAAGCCATTTACAACATAGTTCACATGAACAGCAACGGAATAGTTAATGTTTTACAGTAGTGATCTGACCGGACTGTACATTTACACATGCTTATAATTACAGTGTTTTAGCAGATTGATTATATGCAGGTTTATAAATTAGATAAATCTGCAAAAGCAAATTATAGCATTATTTATTCTAATTATAGCAGGTGTTTTTCCTGTCTCCTAGTTGCCTGAAATAATGTTACACCATCTTACCTCCTACTGCCTTCTGAACCATTTTAAGGACCTTAGTTTTGACAGAAACAGCCTGCATCATTTGGTCTTTTACCATGCAAGAATTCATAGTTTTTCTCCTCAACCTGCCTGCTAAACCTCTGTACATGAGGAATGGATATGCAGCAAGACTAAATAACTAAACAAAGGGTTAGATTAAAACAAAGCAGTCCCAGATGACTGGCAGAACATAAAATGTTAGGAAATGAGAAATCTTTTTGCACATGAACAGTTAGAAATTAAAATGAGGAGAGGTTGAAATTTGTAGGATATCAGGCTTCTAAAGTGACATACACTGAACAAACAAAACGGAAGCTGACATCATCTGATTCCAAGTTCTACTCTACATCGGGAATGTATTTATTGGCCTAAATTATAGGAGGTTCGGGGGCTTAAACACTAGAATAAAGTAAAACTTCGAAGAACTAATATATGAAATGACGTCAAACTTTTTGGCATATAAAACCCATGAACTGCAGTGTAGCCAATGTAAACCTATTTATTTTGTTCAAAGGTAATTATTATATACGGCAAGCTATGGACTGTTGTGGCGAGAGCAAAAATAGAAGATGATGGTAAAAAGATTGTTACAATTATRTTTAGCAATAAAATATTTTTTATATTGTACAAGATAATATTCAGCTATTAACAACAAAATGTAACTATTAGCTAGTGCTTAGAATTGCTGCATATCTGGAGAGCAAATGCCAGAGATACTATCACTTTACTAACACTGGGCTGATGGATGACTATAGATCAGTTTATCCTGGTGGATAAAAGATAATCATTTTAAGTACTTCAGTTAATAATGATAACATTTAGCCATTATTGATTGTACTTGCATGAATATTAATGTGTTAAGAATATCAAAACTAAAGATTTATTATAGCTTAAATAAAAGCTGGGATATGGATCCTAATGTACAAGTTCTTAGAAGTCTGTTATAATAATAATAACAATAATAATAATAATAATAATAATAAGGTGGCTGTTGAACCACTGGTTTTACAAGATAGCTAAACTTTTTGTTGTCCCTTTTAGCAATGTGGTGTGAGACATTGAAATAAACACAAAAATATTCTACAGAAAAATATGTAGTGTAACAACTCTTTACAAAAAAAGGGCGGGTTGTAATAAGGGGATTTCATCAAATCCTTTTCTGACAAAGGACACTTCTTATTTTAAAATCAACATCCTGAATATGACATTTAGTGCAAGACTACCTTCGACGATTTCAGGCTATGTAAGATAAAGTAAAGCTTACTATTCCTATTTCAAATCTGAACAAGATAGTGTGCTGGTCGATTTTTCTTCATGCTAACTGAATTCCTAATGATCCTTAGAAAAGATTTTTTTTTTCAACGTTAAGGAATATGCAGGTGCAGAGAAGGCCAGGCTACAACTCGAATAACTGGTACAATGCCACATAGCCTAGTCAGAGGTAAACAATAATGCAAAATAAACTCAATGTCGGTCTACGTAAAACTTGAAACACTGGCTAGCAAACCATCAGGTGACATGCAAACAGCAGACAAACAGTGCTCATCTGTTCAACCTGGAAGGACAAAGGCCACATGAGCAAAAGTGCAGATGTATAGGCTGTGCTGTACACTTTAAAAGTGGTGAGAACGAGGGGGGTTTTCATAAATACACTAGTGATAATTAGAGTCAGATCTCTGAATTAATAGCGAATGTGCCTTCATTACAGGCAGCCATTTGATTAAGCCTCAAGTGGAGAGCTGGGTTAGCTCATGGTCGCTGGATGAACTGATCTGTCTTTCTACAGCCCTCTGGGACCTACAGATAGCCATCTTGCACCTGATGTCATGCTTCTTCTCGAAGTAGTTTACCAGAGGCGGTTCGGTCAGCAACGATGCAAGGACTTGCTCAAAAGATATTGACCAATCGCCATCCGGCGCACTGCCACGCCTACTGTCACTCCCACTTCCAGCACCACCCAGTCCACCTCCGATCAAAACGGTATCATCTGCGATGTCTTCACACTGCAGAGAACCGGCGCTGACCACAGAATAGGATGAAATGGACGTGTCGTCTTTCACATCTTCGTCCGACCCATTGGCTGGAGGAGGTTCTAGTTGGGCCTCTTCTAGAGCCTTTGACACCAGGGACTGTCCACAGCCAGCCTCTCCAAAACTGTCCTCTTTTCCTAGAATCTCTGCCCCTGCCTGAGCCTGTGCATCAGACTTCTTACTGCCATTGTTGGTGAACTTCTTGCCCACTTCTCCAATGCGCAGTAATAAGCTGGCAACCGTAGCAATGGCATGATAGAGCTCCTGTTCCAGAGGGTCCTCACTGAACATATTATACAGTGTCTTGCACAGCTCGATAAACTGCTCCTGAAACCAAAACAGAGCATTAAACATGAGGCATCATCAGCGCATCACAAGAGAACATCCCCACAAGCCATTTTAAACCATTTGCCAAATATATAGTGTGGTGGACACCTGACCATTAGTGTAAGATTACTGGCCATGACTTTCAAATCTGATATTCAACAAGCATATATGGGTGTAATGTCCAGGTGYCCTCATACATTTAGGTATACATTGTAGTGCTCAAGTATAGTTAATATACCTTTGCATTTACATTAAACAGACATAACAGGGCGAGAAGGGGAGAGGGAAAAAAAAAAAAAAACATTTGCCCACCAGTGAAAAGAGGAAGTAACTAATAAAACTAAGCTTGCTAAGGCAGCTCAAAGAAGCACAACACTATGTGTGCAAACTGCAAAACAAATCAAATACTGACTTTTACAAGTTAAAAGCATTTGTGGCAGGAAACTTTATCCACTTCCTTCACGTTCAGTGGTTTGGTGGTTTGTGCAGCTATCGGTGTACACTGAAGAAGTAAACATGCCAAGTGACTGACTTTACCTGGTTCATTCTCGGCAGGTCTTTAATGGTCTCCTTCTTGGGTTCCCTTTCCTTAGCCCACATTCTCAAGTAATACTTATAGTCCTTYACTTTATCCTCTAAAACAAAACAAAAAAATAGAAGAGACAAAGCTGAATCACCCGTTAATGGATGAAATTATGGTTAACATTTTAAATGAGCAAGTACTAGGTCAGGTTATGACTTTCCATAAGCAGGGGCACTAGTTAAAGTTGTAATTCGTCTTTAGCTATTCATGCCCCAAGGAATAGCATTGAATTATTAAATACTGTGAATGTAAAATTGCAATCCACAATCAAAATGCTATTATTGATAAACTATAAAAAAAGGCAGGAAGTTAGCATTGCTACCTTTCTTGTCTTCAGAATCTCCTCCTGCATCAGCTATCTCCTTAGCTTCCTCACCTGTAGCAGAAAACAATAATAATGTAATAACGGAAAAGCAATCAAAAGCTTGGTTATAATAACTTCAGCTAGGTATGGTATATTATGACAGATGTTAAAGAAAGATGGTACCAAAGTTGGATGCCCGTTTAATTAGAAATTTTTATCATAGTGTGATGAGAAAGAAAAGAAAGCAGGAAATTGCATTTCAGATAACAATTGCATGAGCTTGTCAGCAAAGTCTTAATCTAAAACAAACAAAACGAAAAACAAATACAAATCAAGCACATGCTCAGCAATTTTTTTCTTGTGAGATTAGACACAAACCTGAGGTGACTTCCTGGACCAGGAAGTCTAGATGAGACAAGGAGGGAGGATCTGGAGAGGTTATACAAGAAAGAAGAAAGAGAGAGAGCAGATGATGGAGTATGAGTAAGACAGACATCAAGAAAAGATGAGAGGGAGAAACGCATTCAAAAAAGCAAGAAGCAAAGCAACAAAGCAGGTGATTACGATAGCAATTTCCAGAGATTAACACTCAGCACAATTCTACTGATTAGTAGAATTGGACTGGCTCATACAGGAGCACATGCAGGATTAGTACAAGTAGACAAGTATGAAATCTAAGGATACACCATAAAAATGACACATTAACATTGATTTAATTATATACCAGTAAACTGTTGACAGGATCATGGACACCCAAGGCTCAATTATGCCCATGGGGACCAAAGCCTAATCGCAATCCAATCAAGCACCAATAGGATGCACTGAAAAACAAGTCTGATCCACGGAGGACCCACCTGACAACCCGCAGCACATCCCTAGAGGTCCTGCAGAGCCTCCCAGAGCCCCAAAACCTAGGTGCCTAAAATCTAGATGGGTAATAGTAATTCTAGCTCTAGTAGTTAATAGTTCTAATGTGGTTATGGTTGATTCGAGTATAATGAATACGTAAATAGATTTAAAGCCAATATGGTGATTTGTACTATTTAATAACAATTAAATATTTCTAAGCATACATTATATTCAATTGTTTTTTCTTAAATAATAGATGGATCTAACTTCAAGGTAAAATGTACAATAGCTTTACCATGCTCATGTATAACTGCCTACTAACACAACGATGCATAGTGATTTTACATCTAGACATCTCATATTATGAATTAAAATTGAAAATCACCTCATGATAATGAGGCCACTGTGGCAATTTTTGTTTCGCACAAAATGTGATGTTGGTCAGACTCAAAAGAGGCCAGCCATGCGAGTTGAAAGTTCATTTCACAAAATAATATTACAAACAAGTATGCGTTCATATTCATATAAAGAAGTTGTCACTACCTACAGGATGTGAGGAGATGGTCACGGTTTCACAAGTGCAATATATATGTATATGCGTTGTGTTATGTATGTGTGTATATGTAGGTAAGTGTTTACCCTGTGGTGTGTCATCGTCAGTAAAGAAGTGTGTGGCCTCAAGTGCAGACTCTGCCTCTTCTGGACACAAAGCTGCAGGAAGAGTCACAGTAAGTAGCAATTTTAGACCATTAAA
>QMIH01000178.1:378674-390862 GCA_003987875.1 Clarias batrachus
AAGTAACTGGGATTTAGCCTAACCAGGTGTTGTAAAGAGTTTAACTGGGCTCATACTATAAAAATATTATAAAAGTAACAGRAAAAAAGTTAAATAATATTTCCATGACAATTAAACTTACACTAGTCACATTTTAAGAGTACGACAGTCYTAGTCGCACAGTAGCTACAAACTGCAGAGCACATCACCCTAATGACTAAAAGCTCAAAATCCAGATGTCTRGTGGAATTGCTTGAGGAAGCTTCCAAAACATGGATACCGTGAATATAATGCAGCAAGGGAGTTCGCAACAGCAGGTCATGTGATCAGGATGAGTCACAGACCCAGGGCATAACTGAATGAGGCGGTTACCATGGCAGCTGTTAATCATCCTGCTAGTGGTATGAATGAATAGCCAAGGTTCACAGAGGGCMTGTTTTAAAACAGGCTGCATATATGTATGAATCATAAATGTGATCCGGTTTGATCTTAAATTCAGATGTGAAAACTGTGACCCCGTCTGTAATAAACATGTAAATGTTAACATTATTAATGCTGTGAATAACCTGAGTACCATAAGCATAATTTTTCATCGAATCAGAWATAGCATTATTTTATAKTTCTTATGCTAGAATGTGTTTTCGAACAGCAAGTGAAATGGTCTCGATTTTGTTTTCAGAATACAAGAGGAAACTAGTGCCCCCTGCTGTTAGAAAAGAGCCATTACCTGAGAACAGCAGCCACAGCTCTCCTCTCAGACTCTCAGGAATCCCTTTCAGGACCAGGTCTCGAGTCTTAGACGTGCGGTACATGCACACACCTCGTCCGAACTCAAAAAAGTGGATATTCCAGGATTCTTCCTTCATTTTTTCTTTTGTCTGATTGACAATAAATGAAAATAAARCGAAAATAAAGTATCAGTAGTTTCCTTAAGGTTTATGCATGTACATACTATTTCTATGGAAATCAAACTTACTATCTTGTACAAGCAAAACATAAGTCTATGTTAGTTTGCCAAAAAATCTTTATGTGTATATACATTAGTGTGCTAAAGTCTTAGGCACCTTATTATCTTTAGTACAAATGTAATCATACATATTTATCATGTAGTATAATGTACAAAAGAAAAGGATTCAGGATAATMTCAGGATAGAAAATCATCATTGGCCTCCAAGGTCTCTAGATGGACTACAGAGGTTCACAGACAGACAATGTACAAAAGAACTCATTATTTAAAACACATTTTAAAAATGAATAAATAAATTAGATTACGGAAGAATATTTGCATGCCAATTCATGTATCATGACATTGACTCAAAAAATATATATTTTTAAATTATTTCTTACATTTATAATACTAATGCACCGGTCGAGTCAGCCAGTGACCAGAATTTCCTGGTTTTCAATTTGATCAGCCATGAACAGTCAGCATTGAATTTAACTGATTCTGTACCCAGTGCACTAGCTTCCGCGTGGTGCAACAGAACACTAATGTAGCATTTTTATGGTGCTACATTATCAAAAGTGGCATACACTAAAAAGCTTCTGGTCTGCCTTGGTCTCCAAACTCTGTGAGCAGATAAATGTCAAACCCACACATTACACAGGCTTACACCCATCTTAAAACACCTCGAAGTGTTTCGAAAGGCACGTCTTCCCACATTTGAAACTGTGCATGTCTATGTTCTTACAACTGATCAATGCATACAGTACTCAAGACTCTGGAGGCATCTGAGGTGGTAAAACATCAGTGTGTCTTTATAATCCTACAGRTGGTACACTCTGAACTATTCACACATTTGTCAAGTTTGTTTAGAAATAATAATTACGGCAGATGACAGAGATACCTGCTGCTCACTAAAAATTTAGCTTTTTTTTTTTAATTGAATTTTTAATTAAATTCATAGTCTTGTAAGGCATTTTGTATCGTTTAAATACTGTGCTTGATCTTTAACTAAAAATATACAGTTTAAGTCTTAAAACAAACAAACCCYAACAATAAATAATAATAATATCCTTTATTTTATTATTTATTATTATTATTATTATTATCATCATTGGATTAGCAGTAGTAGTATATAAATGACCATTAAACCATATGGTATCTTTATCAAAATCTGCTGTTTGTTCAGCTAAACATCAGGGAGACTTTAGTGGACTCTAAAGTGGAGAATTCCCTCAGCTTACAAGACCTGATGCATTTTTAATGTTAAATCTCATTAAGACCCATCAAAGTGGCCTTTAATGGCTCTGCCGCACATAACTTACAGTCTTCACGTCATCAAACAACCCAGCATTTAAAGAACCGTAATCTCTTCTGGATTGGAAAGCCTCTTGCATGTTCTATGATCAGGAAAAAGCTCAAGGTATAAAGAGGACCTACTGCTACACTTAAACAGCAGATGGTGCCGTTTTTTTTTTTTTTTTACTATTTTAATGAAAATACTGAAAGACAAATTGGTCATTAAATGTGAAGTTGTAGTAGCACCGGCTGATATCACCTCAAGTCAATATCATGCTTAACTGAACATTTTACCTGGATTATTATTGCTAAACATTTGTATAGTTTTGCGGTGTGGGGTGGTGTTTATTTTTTTGGAGCTCAGTGCTCAGTGACGAGGTTTGTACAGTAAATATACTATTAAAATTTCTTTTGGTCATATTTTCTTTTTTTTTTTAAGGGAAAAAAATAAAGGAAGAAATAAGCGATATAAGCAAGATTCTGTCAGTCAGAGTTTCTAAATGTCCATTTACATTAATCTTCTACCAATCATGGGCGCAAGTAAGCCCATGGATGTGAGTGGATTGCATTTCCCTCTGGGAAACTTTGTTTGGAAAGAATTTTTAATCCATTTAATTCACCTAAAAGTTTGTACTACAGGTACAACTGAGCAACTGTAATTGTTTCCTGCTGCTGAAACTGAATGTTAACTCAGTAACAAAGACAAGATTAATCTGTATGACCTGAAACTACTAACTTTAATTGAATTTTTTTTTTTTCAAAAGTTAATATAATAAATATTTAAGGTTAACGTTGATCACACAAGTGGACGAAAGTTGGATTTTAAATGCCACTGGCATGTTGGTGTAGTCGCATTGTCACACGTCACCCASTCCATGGTCGATTCCCATTTCTATGTGCATGTAGTTTGAATGTTATCCCGGTGCTTGGTGTGTTCCCTCCGGGTACTCCGGTTTCCTCCCACAGTCCAAAGACATGCAGATTAGGCTAACTGGCTTTCCCAAAYTGCCAGTAGTGTGTGAATGAGTGTGTGTATGTGTGTGTGCCCTATGATGGATTGGGACCCTGTCCATGGTGTACCCTGTCTCATGCTTGAAGTCGCCTGGGATAGGGATCCAGGCCCCTGCGACCCTGAATACAGGATTAAACGGTATAGACGATGAGTGAATGAGTGATATGAGCTAACCGCTTTGGGTCCCAGGTCTTCAGGACGGCCCTTCTGGTAGATGTGAAGCAGACCCTGCTTGGCTGTGGGGAGGCTAGAGCTGTAGTATCGATCCTGAATGATCTCGCCTGCCCCCAGAACTGACGGCATTGTAGGAAGGGAAGTAGGGGTGGTGGGACTCGGACTCTCCTGTTAAAAGAGTAAAAACTGAAATAAGGAAAGTGTTACACATTTTAATTCATTTTATGTTTGTGTAGGCCACAAACAAATATTACATTTTAACCAGAAAACATTAACAACTTGAATAATACAGAGTTTGTTTTGTGTTACTGCTCAAGATGCCTTCAGCTTTAATACTTGTACTGTTTAGGTTGACTGACTCACAGATTGTCCACTCATGCTACAGAGTCTGTCAGGCGTTCGCTGCAGGAAGTCTGAGATGCGCTGAACAAGGAAGTCGCGGTCTTTGAGGTTGGCAAACAGGAAGGTCATCTTGTTTTTAGTGCTGATGGAAAGAGGACTAGGCAAAACACTGCTGCTGTCAGCTTTCTCTACTATTGACACCTAAAGGGGAGGGGTGACAAACAGACATACTGTAATCTGCTATACTGCTAGTGTTTAGTGCTTTTTTCACTTATCCAAGCTGTTCTTATAAGAATTCATATATCCAGATGTGAGTAAAAGAAAGTCTAATTCTTCAAGTGTTAATATATGCAAGTCCTATTAATACTTAAGTAAAGAAAAATACAGTAGCTCACAAACATTTCCGCCAAAATAAAAAAATGAGAAAGAAGGAACAATCGACTCTTCCAGCATAACTTTGTTTCATACTCATTTACCTCTGGGAATCTTATTAAAATGATGTCTCATGTGACATTTTTTTTTTAATTAAGAAAAAATAAAATAAAATCAAGCATACTATATGATAGACTGGTTTGTTTTTCCATGTTACATTTATGTCAAGGTTTGTGTCAGGTTCTGTGTTTCTTGTCTCCTCCTCTTCCTGAAGCTCAACAAGATCATGGAAAATTAGGGTGTGGCCAAACTTGCAGATCATTGCTTTTGTTTGTTCACTGTTATTTTGGTTAAGTGTGATAACTTTCCTTTGTGTATGAACTTTTGCCGCTTATTGACTCTGAGTTCTGCCCCATGATGCTCAATATTTCTCCTGTAGTATACAAACTGTAAACCTTGTACTGGACACTATTTGGATTTATATAGACCGTAATATTTCACTAACTAGTAATGGAATAGCACAYAGTGCATCATGTAAATACTTGTGCGATCGCTAGCTGAATTCATTTGGAGTGTTGGTGTAAACCTTTCATAATCTGTTCAACAGGAAAACTTTTATCCATTATCCATGTAAACACTTCATCCATTAATTTTCTGTTTTGTCAGGGGTTTGGGTTAGTTAGTGGGAAAAGGGGGAGAAAGAAAAATATGCTCTCATTTGTTTGGGCTAGGTTAATTAGTTTCACTGTGTACAGTTATGAGGCCGTTTCGTTTTTTATTTCCCCTTCGGGCCAGGTCAACTTCATAAAAGTTAACCACCTTGGTTATAAGATCAAAAGCCAAAGCAYTTGGTCAATCGGATAACATTTTCTTTGTCATTTTATACAACGGTATAAATTACAGGTTTTGGTCTTCGAGTGCCTATGAACATGCTTACCTCTCTAAGTGGTATGATGAGTTGACAGAGGTCCTCCTCTCTGCTGGCAAAACAAATGTAGTTATTAGAGACAAACATCTGTCCAACCACATGCATCTTAGCGAAGGGCGTCCACAAAGTGCAGTCTGTATGACCGTCTAGTCGTTCCTCCTTCGTTAGGCGGAACAGTGCTCTGTATCGCTCATTTTTTGCCCGTGCGTCCAGGTCCCTAAAGCCAAAATGACAACCATGATTATTTACTCCTCGAGCTAATTCAACCATTCACACTTACTCACGCGGTGAGAGTGAACACTCAGTATTAATCAGCATCACTTAGATCAACAAGACAAAATGAATACTCAAAAAAAATSCCCTTTGCTGAGCAATTTAGATATTTTTTTTCTTTTTAGAAAACTCTCACCTTTTAAGTGCAGAAACGTTTTTCAGAGTCTTGCAGGGTTTGGGGAGCGAGTGGTCTGCAGAGAAGCCCTCATTATCCAACAGCTGCCTCATGGCGATGTTAGCCAGCTGCTCCATTAGTTTGAATGTGTCATTGATGTTGAGAAACATGGAGAAGTAGTGCTCTGTGTCCCGAGTGCTCACCCGCACGCTCTCGGGGAATAACAACGTGGCGTTCTTATCTAACTGGGTAACATCCGTCCACTGCACTATTAATGTCACTAAAGAGGCAGAGAAAAAAGAATAATGCCTTTTTTGCATTTTTACACTATGCARGGAACATTTCCCCATGGCCCAGTCACATCTTTATCTTTCTGGATAAGAACATCTGCCAAATGCCTAAATGCAAATTAAAATTAAAAATGTCAAAATGATTTTGCTTCATCTGTAATTCCTTTCCTGATCTCACCCTCTTTTCCAAGCAGAAAGGAGTAGAAGCACAGGTGATTGACCGACAGGTAGAGCCAGCCCTGACGTGGCACTCTTCCCTTCCAGTAGCTGCACGAGTAATAGTTCACCAGTTTCTCCTCCTCTGGCATCCCAAACAACTTCCGCATCTTCAGCTCCGCCTCGCGAAACTTCCCACAATCCTCGTCTTCTTGAGCCTGACGGCTCTTATTCTCCTCAGCAATGATTCCCTGCAAGCAAACAGATCAAAAGACAGTTGCTTACTGGAATATACCAAGATTTGGCGTGTACTCCTCAGCCTGGACTGGTGCAGTGTGAACAATGTTTGCCGAGAGCTTACCTGTATCTTGCCCTTGACAAACGTGGTGATGTCTTCATCATTGTCAAAAATGGAGAGAGTCTGCAGTAAATTAGCCTCCAGCCATTCCCAGTGTTCTGTTATCTCCTTGCGAGATGAGCCTGATATTAAACATATTAAACAATGGCTTAAAACACAATTTTCTTATTGCTGCCACAACAAAATATTTCATAAAATGCAACGGCTTCAGCCTTTAACAATGAGCAAAAGCCATCAAGTAGAGCTACACAATTAGATTTTTTTTTTTAATAAATAAATAAATAAATAAATAGTGTATTTTGACAGATATTACGATTTCGACTGACATTTAACTTTTAAACATACCATTTTATATCCCCTCATATTTAACTAGGCCAAATCATTGGACAAATAATCTCATTAAGAGGATGTTGGCCTATAGTTATTTATTAACTCACAATTATTTAAAGAAATAAGCAAATACGTACATTCCTGACATTTCACTACATAAATTGCCTTCTATGTGTATATTATCCGTAATAAACTGCAACCTTTTACGATTAAATAACTGCACAGGTCCATTTTTTATGCATTTAATTGTGCAGCAGGTAATAAAAATAAGCCACTAAGCAGCATCAAATATAGAGCTTATGGTCTCTCTCTTGAGCATTTACATGAAAAGCAAATGACAGAAATACTGGGTGACATATAAATAAAATACTCATGGTAAATAAATAAAAAATTGATAGCAGTTCATAGATGGCCTCAAACTGTTCAACACTAGATTTCTCAGTAATTCATAATGACTAATAATAGTGAACTCACACRGTAAGCAAGTGTAACACAGCTTCTTGGAAAATAAAAGAGCAAATTAGTGTCAGATCCAAGAATTATCGATTGTTCGGTTGAGAGGAAACATTGCATAAAGCTCTTAAAGAGATCCTCATCTCATCCAAATTGATAAAGCTCTAAAATACAGCTTTATGCATTTCTAAGAAAAGAAAGTGTGGTCACTTAGTTTGGACATATTTAATGCAAAAAAAATTAAATAAAAAATAAAAATCATGTTTGACATGAGCTGGGATTTAATGTCTTTTTATGTTTGAATACATCCTTCTAAACCCAGATACAGCGGAAAAATAAATAAACCAAATGATTCACGATAAAATCTCAGAAGGACACACACACACATTAATCACATAGTAATCAAGGTTACATGATTACTGACCACAGGCAATGCTCCAGAAGAGCTGAGAGTCTCCTGTTTGGTGAAGGATTCGATATGGAGCCACACGAGCACTGGAGTCTAACACAACGTCCAGAGTGCCAACCAGAAGACCTAAGGGAGGGACAGWTAGGAGTGAGAGAGGAGTGAACAAGTTTCTTTAAAGATACACAATTTTTTTTTTGCCTCCCACTGGAGATTAAAGAGCTATATAAAAAAGACAGTGTTACACAGTGTGGAAAGTTCATTGCCTGGGTCAATAATATTTTGTTAATTGCAAACCCTATTTCTTCTCTTTGATGTCTCTACACTCAGCTATTTTCCTGCTCATTTTGTTTTACTGACTCAGATGTCTGCATGAATGGGTTATTTATGTGTAAGTCACAACAGTATTGTGCATTAGAACCAGAATCGCCTTTTACGTGAACTCATCATGAACATGAATGTTCAGGGCAACATTGAGCTTACAATTAATTTTTGTGAATAGGCCTTGTTCTGGGACAGAACAATTGTGCACTATATGGCTTTAATAAAAATAAAACCAAAAGGTGTTAATACACAAATTTTTATTACTTTAGGGTTTTATGTAAAATCACATGGCCAAAATGATACATACAGGGTTTAAAAATAAATAAATAAACAAACCAATATTTGCTTAAATGTCATCTAGAATGTATTGCAGAAGTACTGTAGATGCTTTTGATAGGCATCAATGACTTCTTGACAGCTTGATATTTGACCAACTTTCTTGGCAGAATTGGGGTTTAATTAACCTCCATGGTTTCCTCCCATTGATCTGACTTTTAAGCACAGCCCACAAATTCCAAGTTCACTGGAGAATGAAACTTAGCCTATTTTATYCACTATGCAATATATGTATGCGTGTTTGGGGTCGCTGTCCTGATGGGAAACTCGATTTTGGCCGWGTTTCTACTGTGTATCTGATTACTTTAGGGCATGCAAAAGAATTCAGAAGTGGTCATTGTTCTTTGTTATTCCATAATGAATTTTGTGCAATGCATAAATTCCGCTGACAGCAAAACAAAGCATAATGCTTATAAACATTTCTCTGGTCCAAAACATTCTCCAAAAGGTCTTTCCTTTGTCCATAATATCAGCTGCAAACTTTTGTGAAGCTTGAAGGTGTTGATTTTGTAGCAGAGGATTTTGTGCAGCAACCATACAGCATACAGTGATTTCGAACTGTATTAACTGAAAAAAAAAAAAAAACAAAAAGACACTGGACTGTGACTTGATGGTCCCTGGGTTGTTCATGCTTATCAAAACCAATTTCCTCTTAGCTGAAGATGACTGGTCCTCGTCCTTATACATACGCACAGGTGTTTGTACTGAATTATTTGTAATCTGCAGTTGTTTAGAAGTTAATCCAAGAGAAATTCCTGACTTGTGTAAAACTACCATCCTCTTTTTCAGGTCTCTTCTGAGATCCATGGAGTTTCCCATTGCAGTGTGTTGTACAATCCAGTGAGTGCTGTCGAACAAACCTTTTCTCATGTTGGTACAAAAAGGCTACCAGCTGTAGTTAATCCTCATCACTAACAGAAAGGCAAGAACTCAGCAAATTCGAGGAGCTTTCAGGATTTTTAGCATCGCTGAAATAATAATCTGTGTGTTTATGTGTAACTCTGACCCTGTGTTAATATCAGAAAAACCAACACAATTTAAAATATATACTCCAAATTCATGTGGTTTTCTCTATTAACAATGTTAATAGAGAAAACATTGTACCATCATTATGCCCCAGAAAAAAATATGATTTTATTTAAATTTGAGCACAACTGCACCTCTACACCAAAAGTCAACAATTCCAAGTCCAAATGCAGACTCAGCAAAGTATTTCRGCAGGACTAAGTAAACAAAAATACATACATATTCAGATATACCTGAGTTGTTAGAAACAGCAACCCACAGAGATCCCATGCTGCGTTTTATCACATGCACTGAAGTAAATGATTTACCCAAAAGTGGGACTTTAAGRAGTCATTTAAGGAGCATTAAATGACTCGCTTAAATTATGTCTTTTTTTTGTCTAATTTGGGAAGTGACTATGTGGTTTGTTAAAAAGTTTTTTTTWAAAGCTAATGTGAAAGAAATTCATTGGTTTAAACATTTCTTTTTAACTTTAAACTACTTTTTAATCCTGTTTAACAATCCGCAATTCTGAGGAGAGACAAAGTGCTTGGCAAAAAATTACATTCAAAACCAGTCACAGAAGCACTTTCAGCAAGAAAACATCTGATAATGTTAATTATTTKTCTACTTCATAACTGCTTCGAAGCCGTTCCGAATTACCTCTGAACTGTTTGTGTTTTATTTATGCCAATGCAAACTAGTTTCTGAAACAAGGCTGTCTCCCAAATCCCTATTCAATGTCACTGCTAATAAGTGATAAGTGATAACTGTAATAAGTGACTGTACACCCTACATAGTTCACTAGCTTTCCATTTGATATTTAGGATTCAATCCTACAAAGCACAAGTTAATGTAGCTGATATTCTGAAGTGGAATAAGTGGAAATATAAAGAGAAAACTATGAGATTTACAGGACTGTTCACCACCTTGATGGTTTATGTCTTCACATTTTGGATTCGTATTCTAGGTAAGAATTTAAAMCTACATTTAATTACACTAACCATTGCCAGCTCTGACAGGATATGTGTTAGCCAGGGAGTAATCTGTTGATAATAAATGGTGTTTGTGGAGCTGTTATATGAAAGCAATATCACACTCGAGGTCATCGAGTGTGACGACTGGGGCAGTGGTGGCTCTGATTGGAAGATCGACGGTTCGATCCCCAGCTCCGCCGGGCTGCCACTGTTGGACCCTTGAGCAAGGCCCTGAACGCTATATGCTCTAGGTGCACTGCATCATGGCTGACCCCGCGCTCTGACCCCAGTTATGCTGGGATATGCAAARAAGGAATTTCACTGTGCTGTAATGTATGACAAATAAAGGCTTAACTTWACTTAATCCTGTTTTGCTGGCTATCATCACAGCTGTATTGCATSACAACCACGTTGATACTCAGCACAACAACACTCCATTTTATGTGATATTGCACATAAAATGAATATGTGCAATATCACAAAATCTTCCATGAATTTGGCTGAAATCATTCCATATTGAGTCAACATTAGTTGATGTGCTTCATGTGCTGATATTTCCTAAGATAATGTAATGAATCAGTGTGAAAGGTTAATCTGCTGGTTCCTGATGTCATGTTCATGATGTGCTTAGCAAACACGAGGTCATGAGGTGTTATTTTTCAGCCCATTGCCATAAAGTCTCAAGCTGATCAATGAAACTTTAAACCTAAACAACTGATCAAGAAGAGTTTTTGACAGTTCTAATCTTAATCTATATCTGCATTTACAGGAAATGAAAAAATAATAAAGCAAAATATCATGTCCATTACATTTTAACACAGAAATTGCACTGTATGCATGKGTTACATGTCAGGCTTTACTCTAAACAGGAAGATAACACATATTTAGCTGAACATGGTCAGGCAGATGAGGAAACGTTAGCTAGCTGGAGTTAGCAGAGGAGTTAGCGTTTCTGTGTCTGAAAATATGAAAACAACATTCGCACAATATTTTTTTTAAGAAAAGAAAACAAAAAACACACGTTCTGAGACGTCTCAGAGGGACATGTCCACGTCCACCGCGTTAGCAGCGCCACCAACTAACACAACAAAACAAACCTAGCTAGCTGAGGGCTGGGTAATATCCAACACGAGTGTGTCAGTGCCATGTCACATGCTGTAATGCTGATGTTGTACAATATATAAACTTTACTGGATACTGGAAGTTGAATTTGACTTTTTTGCCATTGATGTGTCTAAACTGGAGGTCTTTGAGACAGCTCTATCTGGGAAGATAAGCAACTAGGTTTGGAAATGCAGCAAAGATAACACTCTGAAACAGAGACAGTGATGTAGACAGAGTGCGAGAGAGTGTGTGACCAGGCCGAGTGTTTACCGGTGATGCCTCCTCCTTTTCCATGTCCCTTTCTCCGCTGCAGGATGAAGAAGGGATTGGCCCTCTCACTCACCCACAGCGCATTAGCCAGCAGCACCTCCTCCGGGCTGATCCACATCCTAACCAGGGATAAARTACTGCTTTAGTCGAGGCCCGTTTCACATTCGCTTAACTCTAAAAAAATAAAATAAAATAGTAATAATAACAAAGCAGCAAGGTTAGTCCTGCCAACATACACAAACACAAACACTACCTCCTTCCTACCTGCCTGCTGCTTCTGTTTGTTTCTACACAGGCGAGAGGGCGGGCACTGGGTGATGACGTCATCGTCCAAGATGGCAGCCTCGCGCTCCGCCGAGGTTGCCAAATCCGCGTGACGAAAGTCAATTTTCACTCGAGATTCGAGATTCAAAGGTGCTTTATTGGCATGACAAATATTTACATTGGTATTGCCAAAGCTCAGAAATATATCACAAGAAAATAGCAGGAGAGATAAAGTAGAGAGAGAGAGAGAGTAATAATAAATTAATGTACTGTATATAAAAATAAAAGAGTACAGACATTTCATTCCGCAGTCAAAGATAAAGAGACACCCTTGAACATTATCTCTCTTYTTTTTTTTTTAAAGAAAATGACACTAACTCACCAACTCACTCACTCACAGACTATACTGCTATAGTTGTTGTTATTATTGTTTTGTTGTTGTCTTGTTGTTATTGTTAAAAAACGAATAATAAAAATG
>QMIH01000178.1:394447-407183 GCA_003987875.1 Clarias batrachus
CAAAGGCACAACGATCCCTTAAGTCCTGCTTTGTTCTTTGTTTACTGTAAATAGTTAACTTGTAATTAGCCACCATACAAACAAAAAGGGGACGACTGAGGTCATTTACATGATCATTTGTGGTTAAGATGTTCATTCTTTTGTGTTTATTGTTTATTTTATTTATAGTAAGTGCCATCTTGTGATGATCTGGGTAGTTAATGGTTATCCTTTCCATGCTAYAATTAAAATACTTAAAAGACATAATGATACAAAATAGGATACTTTATTTAGTGTTCATTAAAAAATATATATCTATAAAACAAAGAAACAGAAAAAATAGTGACATCCATTAATAGTAATGTTTTACAGGTGTTGTACAACAGGCTGAACATCTGGACTGATGTCCTTAAACCAAACAGTTACTGTATCAGTTGTTGAATCAGTTTTTACCTCCTGTCCAAGCAGAACACTTACACTGCCACGTTAATAACTGTACGGTATATATTGTAGGACTGTGTCCCTAAGCCTGTCGGAACACAGAGACACACAGAATATGAAACACCAAAAGAAGACAGCCAAGAAATGACATCCAGTGGACGAGTGAAGGAAAAAGCCATGTCTTTATGGCTTTATCCGACAGGATTGCTAATGTTTTGCAAGCGATGTGAGGTGTAACTGAGCTTAACTGAAGCAATGACACTAACGTTTTGTCTGGAGACCTTGATCTTCTAAAGAATTACAAAATCCTTGTATTGCTCTTCTCTGTTATTTATTCCCGTAACAATCTCAGTGTCTGTCTGAAGAATCAAAAACACCAGATCCAGAGCTCTCCTCCAAACCTCAAACTTTACAGTCAGATTATCATACACTCTCGTTTGGACTCTTTCKTCTTCCAGCATCTCTTCTTCCTCCTCTTTACGTTCTCCCATTTTCTGTATTATTTCAACGCAGCCCTCCATTTTCAGAARCATTTCTGGCATCTCCTGAATCCACAGCACTCTGTTCTCACACTGCTTTAAATGMTGAGCAATACACGTCCATGCCTGTGTTTTGCACTTGACATGACCAGTGTTCACCATCAGCGTGGACACATAATCCATCCAGGCTTCTGCCATGTGACGCAGGATTACCTGCTCATACGGTGCGGCTGCTCGRTCTACATCTCCTTTCTCCTTTGGTTGGGAGAGATTTCCGCGATCCTGGAGCTGGCGGATACAGATCAGTTCTACACTTCCGGCTCCAGGCAGTAGCTTTCCGTCTTTAAGCGCATGGTGCACGCGATAGGCACAACTCCAAAACTCATCCTCCATGCTCTGGAGCTTAGCGCGAACGGAGCTTGTGATGAGCGCCGTGACCAGACTTGTGCCATCAGTCACCACCCTCACCACGGTATATTCTGTTCCCTCGGTGCGATACTCTCTGAGTGGGTTCACGCTGACTCCGGAACCAACGCATCGCTCGCTGAGCTGTGAGATGTACGAGACTGGAAGCGCACCCGTAGCTGAGGCAAAGGCATTCAAAGTGGACGCTGGTACATGCTCAATAATGAGGATGCGATGGTGGAGGCAGTGATCTTTCAGCTGCTCAGTGACACTACCACTCACTAAAACAATGTCTACCTCGAGGYTTGGAAGTATCCTCAGTGCCTCGGCCATCCATTTCTCCTCGCGGCTGATTCCTCTTAAATCAGAGCGATCACTCAGATATGTKGCATTTTTAGGTCTGTTGAAACCTACATGACGGTGTTTCTCACTCAGGTCACCWTGAATGAGGCTGATCCTTAAAGTTCGTTCTTCTAATTGTTTGACTAGCAATGCCTGTTCTGCAGACACCACCACAACATAGCCATGGAGTACACTCGAGTGCTCCTCGGATAATCCTGGCAACAAGCATGTAGCCAATTTATCAATGTCTAATGCATTGCAGCTCTGATTTTGACCGCTGTGCCTACACTGAATCCTACTAGCTTCGATCACTAAACTCATAGTCGCCTCACATCCGTGAGAAACGGCTTCAGCCAGAGGAGCGATTTCAAAACGGGTGCGTATCCTCTCATCGTCTGTGGTACGATTACGATTAAAGTGCCTACTGTGCTTGAGTTTTAAATTGTCCTTTAAAGAATGTTGATCTTTCAGAACAGAAAGCTTAGCCACACTATCTATAGTTTTAGCACCGTTCTGAGCTAACCGCCTCACTCCTACACAACGGTCCAAACTTAAGCCATCCTGAGAATTCATGCAGTCGCCGCCTTTCTCCCTCAGTTGCTGTTTCTGTACTTCAGCCTTACAAACAACTGAATCCACATCCACAGCACTCAGCTTACAGGCCTCCAGACACACTTCCAGCCCCTTCGACATGCCGGCCACTATGTGCCGTACAGAAATGCCTTGGTGGAGACATTCCAGTGCCACCCTGCTCCAGACGCCGGCCAGAAAGATCAGCGAAGCCGTGCCAGAACGTAGTGTCCGCCAATGAGCAGAGGTGGTCTCGCGCAGAAGCTGAGCCACAGATCCACTGAGCTCCAACTGCTCCAGCAGACGATGACAGGAGCAGACGAGCACCGCCTCACCACTTGCATTTTCTTGGATCATTTTGTAGCGCTTACTGGGGCCCAAAAATGTATGAGTTGCAGCTGCCATGGCCACCAGTTCCTGGAGTCCAATATGGCGACGCTGGTTTATTGCTGCGCTTCCCAGCAGTGACATCAGTAGGGTGGAGAGATGCAGTTCTACTGTCTGTAATGATAACCGAGAGGGAGTATAATAAAGAGCCTGCTTACAATTGAAATTTGAAGATCACATACAAACTTTTCATTGCTGTAATTATTTAACAATATCTCATGTGATTGGAGCGTTACACTTGTGAATGTGTTTTATCAGTCTTTTGTGGCCAGTGTGATGTTTTTTTATGCTGTGGTTTGCTTGGGCAATGGTGTGGGTGTGGGAGATGCTAATAGGCTTAATAAGATGCCCAGGAATGAAGCCTTTGTCATAGGAAACAGACTGGACTCACTACTCAAAAGARCAGAGACAGTGGTCAAACAAAAAAAAAAAATACAAACCATATTGAACAATGACTCTCATCTCTCAATTAGGCTCTTTAATGAGTCTGCATGGGACAGTTATTGTCGACATCCTCGTTTCTCATGAGGAATGAATTGCCGCTGTACATATGTTTATTCTTGCAGCTGCTGGACAATCTTAATGCAGAAAATGTCTTCTCTAAACATATTACCTCACTGTACAAATGTACATACTGTGTAAATAGTACTTTTGTGTACTTGGTCTATTTTAGTTTATTGTATGCKTTTTTGTTGTTTGTTTGTTTTGTTTCCTCCTTTCCCTAAGTACTTGTTATTCTGTGCTTTTGACTGAGCTGTCCCGAGCGGGAATCAAACCTGAAACATGGACGTGCACGGTGACCGTGATGAGCACTAAGCCGCAGTGCCGCCCCATTGCAGAAACTGATACTGAAAACTTGTTTTAATGCAATATGTTAAACATAGTATAATAACAAACTGAATGGTACAGATGTCCACATTTAAGCTCTGCCTCCATCCAATCTCCAGTTTAACTCCTTGATCACAGCTCAAGACATAAAATATAAACATAACAAGATAAGTTGTCCATTGCTAAGCCCAAGCGCAATAACTTTCACCTTGGCTTACAAACAAGCACCTTACAGTATCTACAGTATACAAGTAATTCTATAAACTGTTTACCACTGTGTTCAATTAATGTCAAAGCAAGAGTGTCACTAAGCTGATCACCACCTACCTGCACGTGAGTCATGATTTTTACTTTTTCTTTGTTTGTAGCTGAATTCAATCAATTAAATATTTCTTAATTACAGTACAAATATTAGACAATTCTCTACGTAATTTCTCGACTGCTCTATAAAGCTTTCGATCGAGCTAAAAACACAAACCTTCGGAATCTCCTCCTCGTCCCCATTCTGCTGTTCCGTTCAGGGTTTACGCATGCGCGTTGCCTCCACAGCGTCAAGTCCACGCCAGTTGCTAAGATACTGAGTCTAAACGAACACTTATCTGTCAATCACAAACTACTTGTCCTGCCTACTTGCTTACGATTGGTCAGACGGACTTTCGCGAAAGCGAGGGTAAATTTCTATTCGGCATTTTTGTTGTCACTCCACGGATAGCCACACCTTAAAAAGTTATTCAACATCCTTGCTTACCTAAGCAACGTTATCTAACCTTGCCTGTTTGTTTTGTTTCTGTGAAACGCATAGATATTTAGACACGCTGAGTCTGAGATGGTAAGAAGTTATTATAGTGTGTGTATGTTCTTTAAACTTAAAATAGTATTTATACACATAAAATGAGCGCGTTTTGGAGAAACGTTGTTAGCTGGTTAGCTTGAAGCTAACGTCCGTCTGTTATAACTTCGTAACTTAGCAACAGGAATAGTATTGTTTCCTTGTTCCCTTAGCTGTTTAATTAAACAATGCGGGCTAMGGGATGTGTTTAATTAATTAGTAAACTAGATGTTGTGTAGGTGTTTAGGGTTAGTCTATGGTTAGCTTCAACGATTCATTTCCTTATTTTTGTTAATATGGAGCAAAACATTAGCTGCGCATTAAAAGCCCTATCAGTTCCTGCATTTAATTTAAATGCGACAGAATCCCAGACATAGCTTCTTTGTTTAATGGTACAAATTCCTTGAAAATACGTTTATGTAATTTTTTCAAGTGTCTTGTTTTGTACTCGTTATTCAGTAATAACAATGTCTATGCTACAGTAGCAGTCTATGTTAAAAAAGCACAGAATACAATACAAATGTTTAAACCTGATCTCTCACTATTTAACAACATCCAGCCATGACTCCTTTTGTTGATGAAAATGTATCCATTAATCATTTTGTTTCCCTGTTTTTAGGCATCTGGCTTTAGAAAACCAAGTGCAACTGCAATCCAGCGGAAGAAAGCAGCTCCCAGACAGGACCTGACGGAGGAACAGAAGCAGGAGATCCGAGAGGCGTTCGATCTGTTCGACACTGACGGTTCTGGCACTATCGATGTCAAAGAGCTTAAAGTAAGGCAATACTCTGAAGGCMTCATATACACTAGAGACTAAAACATTACACCGAAGCTAATGGCATTCAAAATCAGATTTTCACAACTAAAAGCACATTTCATAGTTGTTCATAAGCCAGTTGGGGGATCTACTTTGTTCCTGTCAATTTCAAAAGGTAAGAGATCGATACACAAATCAGGTATAATATCAACCCCAGAGTCAGATGGGTTGAACAGCATTGACGCAACTWTAAACCAGCAAACTGGTAGGTGCCATGGGTGGCACACGAGGCGCACCCATGAACGTAGAGACCAAAGGCCAGCTCGTCCACTCAAATTCCACAGAAATGCAGCTCAAATATCAATGCTGGCCATGATAGGCACTAGAACATTCAGTGCACCACAACCCCTGATGCATGGAGCGCTAAAAGTCCAAGGCTGCCGACCTGGCCTCTGAACTTCCCAGATCMCAATCCGATCGAGCACTCATGGGATSTGCTGGAGAAACAAGTCAAAGCACTCAAAGGGTCGTCTGCCAACATCCTGTTGCATTTAAGCTTTTTAGACCAAAGTTTGTTCATTCCTGGGAGTTTTTTCTCCTTCCTGAATGTTGCTGTGCCCCAAGGTTTCTTGCAAACAGTTACTTATGGTAGCTTAAGTTGTTTGGAAATCGTTCTCAGAGAAGAACCGGACTTGTTAAAKTATGGGATAAGTTGCTTGGATTTTCACATGGTATCATGGACAAAAATGCACTGGCCCTTTTATGGCTGCTAACAATAAGATTCTGGCCAAAGAGGCAGAGGGGTAATGTTGCCACCACACATCTCAAGAGTTTGATTCAATTTCAATCCTGAGCTTGGGCTACTGTGTGCGTGAAGTACTATACCATGTTAACAACATGCCAGTAGTTCTATTGGCCTGAGTAAAATTTGGCCAATGAGTAAAAAATAATGTTTATGATGATCTATTGCTCTATCTATATGTTAATCATTTAGCTACTGAGTGGTATTTGCATGCCTACTGATTCATTAGGTACGCCTACCTTGTTCCTACACTTTGAATAGCTCATAGCTCATACATGATGTATATAGTTCATAATTAAGTGACCACTAAATGTTTTAAAACATTAGTGGTTTTAACTGATACACCACTGTCCCACATGTCTCTGCTGTGACAGTGTTAAAGCTGCATGTAGATCCACCACTCATAAAATACCTACTCAGCAATGGACTGTTATTTCACATTGTAGATGACCTGCTAATATAAAAATTCTATTTAAAACCATCAATCTGAGACTGATGTACTTCCAAGATAAACATTTTATAAATGCATACAGTTTTTATTCTGCATAGGCTGCTCTAAATTCCTGAACATATTTCACAAAGTGATTAGTTACATTATACAGTATTTATATCTAGTCAAATGTCAGTGATTGCACTTAATGACTTGTGTTTMTTCACTTTATTCAGGTTGCTATGCGTGCTCTTGGTTTTGAGCCAAAGAAGGAGGAGATCAAGAAGATGATTGCTGATGTCGATAAAGAAGGCTCTGGCACCATCGACTTCAATGACTTTCTGTCCATGATGACCCAAAAAATGGTAAAGATTGACCTAATATCATGTATGAAAAAAACACCTATCTGTAATAATGATTTCCCAGGGATTTTTATACCTGATTTATTCAATCTCTGTATACTCCTATTAAGTCATACCATGCAGAACTAYATTTCTTACCATAGTTATTGAGGTTATGCTCAATTTGTTCTAGCTGTTTCACCAAATGATTGTTAAACATTAAACTCACTAGGTGCATTAACATGGATCTTAATATTCCACTAATAATGGGAGTAATAGCCCAGTCAAATAAAAATACCTTATCTTAACACCTCAATCAGAACTGTCGAGGCCAATCCTAATGAATTTTCAAGTATCAATGTAAACAATTAAAYTGGAACCAGATCTAGTCCGTGTAAATGTAGAAATCTAGTCAATGTGTATGAAGCAGATAAACTCTTGGATGAGACAGAAGGACAAAGCAGACTTTATTGCCGAAAACAGGAATGACTCAGGTGGATGGCCAGGTATTAGTAGTTTTGCAATTGTGCCACATTCTTTCTATTTTCGCATGATGGATTGAATAGTGTGTCTGTGAGACGCTCAAACCTAGCGATATTTTTTTTACAACCTAACCCTACTTTAAACTCCTCCACAACTTTCTCCCTGACCYGTCTGGTGTCTTCCTTGGGCTTCAACAAACTTCAGAGGGCTTCACAGAGCAGCTGCATTTATACTGTGCTGAGGTTACATTACACACAGGTGGACTTTATTCACTTATTAGGTGACTTCTGAAGGCAGTTGGTTCTACTGGATTTTAGTTAGGGGTACCGGAGTAAAGTGCGCTGAATACAAATGCACGCCACACTTTTCAGATTATTATTTGTCCTTCCACTTCACAATTATGTGCCACTTTGTGTTGGTCTATCACATAAAATCCCAATAAAATACATTTACGTTTGTGGTTGTAACGTGACAAAATGAAATTCCCACTTAAGGTGTAGTCATCCTTTGCTATTATAATATAGCAAAGGATAATGTTCATTTACCTACAAGAGCATTAGTGAGGTGTTCAGTGAGTTTGAAGTTGGTGTTCTGTGCAGACACTCAACTTCATGAATCTTACTTATGTGCATAACAGGATTGTCATGCTGGTTAGAGTGAAGGAAAATTGTAATGTAATAGAAAGGCATCCTATACTATAATGGGTTACCAACTTTGTGGCAGTAAGTTGGAAAAACTATGGTCAGATGTCCACATACTTTTGGTAATATTGTGTGTTTAAATAAACTTGCCTTGTCTCATTTCCTGAGGGAAACAGCTGTCACAAGGTTCACTTGATCATTGAGTGATCAGATCTGGATGAAATCCAAAGGAATATTTTGGCTCTGCTTAGTGGGATTTTAAGCAACTAAAGCTGTTCAGATACAGCAGTCAGATTGATTATGTAGAGAAGGGTAGTTGTCAAAATTGTCATCAAAATTTTTCTCCTGCCTCCTTCAGTCAGGCGTTTCAGAAAAAGCATGTTCTATTTTTCACCGTTCCAGACTGGTAAACTACCTTCTAAAAGGAGAATATTGTTAGTGACAAACCTGAGGAAAATAAATATGGTAATGAAAAAATTAAAGACGAGCAATAGAAAAAATGCTTGTCAAATAATATTACACCTTGTTAAATAGTAGAATCTGAACGTCAGAAGATGTGGGAAAATAATGAACTTTGGAGTGGTACCAGTAATTCCAACCACAAAACATTATGTTTGGCTGCATCATTCCACCCCAGCATTGATTAAGTTCCTGTAATACCACTACGTCAGTTGTTTTTATTTCTTACATGTTTTGCATATTTAAAAAAAATGGCTCTTGGAAGTACATGAGACAATATTTAGAATTCTGTACATGCATTGTACAACAAGACATTTTGTGATTAATTTTATGATCTTCCAATACAGAGTGAGAAAGATTCAAAGGAAGAAATCCTAAAAGCATTCAGATTGTTTGATGATGATGGGACAGGCAAAATCTCATTCAAAAACCTCAAACGAGTTGCAAAGGAGCTTGGTGAAAACCTGACAGACGAAGAATTACAGGTAAGTATGGCCACATGACGACATAACAATTTMTAACACTGCAACATATACAGGTTAGTTTCCATACCTGGGCATAAAAACAACCCAGCATGCAGTAGGGTAGACCATGAAATAGGAACATGTGGTGATGTTCCTATTTCTTGATCTGCCCTACTGCATGCTGACTCAATGCTGTCTAGACTGAGTCTTCTTGCTGTATTTTGATCATGCAAAGATATTCATTACRAGGAACAATAGCTGAGGTCATCAGGGAAATGTCTTGTCTGAATATCTATGGTTTTGTTCAGTATATGTTACCCTGTGATCTCTCTGGCAGGAAATGATAGACGAGGCAGACAGAGACGGTGATGGAGAAATCAATGAACAGGAGTTTTTACGGATAATGAAGAAGACTAACCTGTATTAAAGTGTTGTCTTTTTCTCTTTTCTTTTTCTACTCCCTGTTCTTCTTGTTGTTTGTATTCAGTGTCATTTTCAGGTCATTTGTATCAAAATGGTAATCTGAAACTTGAATCAAGTGTTTCAGCATTTTTTTGAAATTTGTTATGCTTAATTTTGTATAATAATGAATAAATAGTTTTGACTAACTTGTTTGTTTTAATTGGGTGTATAATACTCCAGCTATTCTATTACTACTACTACAGACAAGTTAACAGAAGTACCTTGTTATTACTTCTAACTTGTATCGTAAAGGAACTTTAGGACTCTAAAAGCTCGAGATTTGTCAACACCCCACATATGTAGCTGAGGTGATGTAGTAGGTAAAAGCTAACATTATCCCATTATATTGATTATCKTTAATATAAACAATAACATCAAGAAGGATAAAATCTGAATATCCCTGTTGTCTTTTAATTAACAATTCGAATAGAGGTTTGGTGAGGGAGAAAATAAAACAATAATCCACAAAAAAAGGGGAATGAAAAAATGTATTTTAATATATTTGTTGGTAATTAGTCACTTATCACTTTTGATCATAATAATGCTATCCAATCAGGAATCATCAGCAATTTCTATATACAGTGTATGATTCCTGAATATATAATCAGAATATATTCTGATGTCAAGTTTTAGATACTTTCCTCTTCAGATATAAGCTTGGATTAAATTCTAACTTTGTATACGTGCATGAGTAATAAAACACCACCTCAAAGTTGATTCTTTTCCAATAACTACGTCTCCCCTTCTTCTAAAGATGCATTTAAATTAATAGTTACTTTTGCAGTAGAGTTCTCTCACCAGCCTTTCTTGTTGTTTCTTGTAATTAATAAAGCAAATAAAAAGATTGCAAGGCACTGCCACCCACAACGTAAAGGTCAAATTAACATCATACGGTTTACAGAGGTGTATAGTTATTACTGTAGCTTTAGCTTATGTGGATAGTCCACCACACTAGTCTTGGTTGTCCATATGGAAATTATAACATTACTATAGAATGACAACATGAATATTAATTATTAAAAAACACATTCTCACCAAATCAGAGAATACCAAGAGAAATGCATTTAAATAGGTGCTTTGGACTGAAACAATGAAATAAAAGTGCAAYTTTAAATGCATTTCTCTTRTTATTTTCTGATTAGGTCAGAATGTGTTTTTAAACGATTAATATTGATGTTCTCATTCTATAGTGGCTAAACAGGCTAGTTTTTTTCTTTGCAAAGCTAAAATGTTTTTGAAACTGATTTGACCTTTACTTTCAATGAAGTGCATATATGACTTCTGTAGATATGACTTTAAACATTAGTCAGTTTACAGATGTGAAGAGAGTCATGTGGCAGACCCTCGGTAGTGAAAACGAGATGACTCAGCGTCTTTAAGCGAAATCAATTATGCATTAATGAAATGACTCAATATAAGTGACTAATATGTCAGTAAAAGTGATTTTAAACTTGAAAGTTGAAGAATGAAGCCAGTAATCATGCTGAGCCAAGTCTGCATAAGACAACACGGGACTAGCTGATAAGAAAATACAATTCTCTATAAAAAAAAAATACTTGCCCAAATCATGTCTACCTGAGTTATAAACAGGAATTTTGTCATGGTGCTTACTTTCCGAGCCCTTAGCGAAATGCTGAAGCGTTGGAGGGCTGGCGGAGTGTGGGGTGAAAGTGCTGTTTATCAGTTTCAGTAACCAAAGAAACTCAAAACGGAAAGTAGGAAACAGTGAAATGATAAAATAATGTACGTCAAACTGTCAATTTTTATCGCCGCCTCAGCATCTCAAATATGACCACCTGATCAGCCGCTTAATCTCTCTAGAAGTCAGAAAACCATGCAAATTTATATAGGATAGAAATGTTTTGATGAACACTGGTGACTTCAACCTAAACTGATTGATGATGAGGATAATACTACCAGTGATAATAATAATAAAGGAAACTGGTCGTTAAACGTTTAAACAAG
This sequence comes from Clarias batrachus, assembly GCA_003987875.1. NCBI lineage: Eukaryota > Metazoa > Chordata > Actinopteri > Siluriformes > Clariidae > Clarias > Clarias batrachus. The sequence continues at coordinate 405,512 of QMIH01000178.1, forward strand.
AGAGATATTGTGGGTGTTTAAAAAAGAAACACACAATTATGTCAGCTTAAATACTGTATTTATAGTAAATGTTTATTTCATTCGCTTACATCAAGTTTACTCAATTCTGATTTGACCATTTCTCATTTCCGGGAAAATTAGTCATAGCCTTATAACCTTTTATTAGAAAACATAAACATCCAAACTCTGTCCTACGATGTGTATAATGACTTTAAAGTGGAAAAGGTCTTTTCACAGTAAACGTTAAAGCCACCTCACTGCACCGTCAAAGCGTGCCCCACTTTAATGCCATGCCCCCGGCTCTTAGAGGAAAATTAGCTTTGAAGTTGCAAATACACACTCCTACATGCAACGGTCTGGACAAGAACTGGCCTTCAGTTTCCTCTAAATCTCCCCATTTCCACAACAACATCAGCCTAAAAGGCTTTAAGCAAGCGGCTGTCAGTTAACCCTTAAAGGTCACGAATGTGTCACCATTTTACATCAGATGTACAGACAGAGTACTAATAACACTCAGTGTACAAGACCCCTCAGAATAAACCTGTGAGCACTCCACTTACAACTGCTGAGCACTCCAAATGGTATGTACTCCATTTGCCATTTCAGACACAGAAGTGTTATTACTGATCAGTTAATGTGTGACAGAACACATGCATGTAGTCTATATGATGCTGTATATGGTCAGAATAGACGAATTAATGTTGACTGATTTAAACTGGTTTAGTTCATTTTTATGAAACATGGTTAACGTGAATTTGAATCCTAAACTCTACTGTTTATTATTTACCTGTTAAGGAGCATTCAGTAARTAGTGTGACGCTGTTAAGAGGACTATGTGTTTTGTATTTGCTTGGCATTTAAGGGGTTAAAATGATGCCTATAAACCTGAACCTATAAATACTGCCTCCTGTTTGAAACAAAGGAAGTATACAGTGCATATGGTATGTGGCAGTGAGGGTTTTTAACCACATATAGCTAAAGTGTTTACAAAGTGCTGAGTCTGATATGTCACTCCCAGAGAATGTTAGAATAAACGCCATCAATGAATACCCTGTAATGCGATAATGTAAAGTCATTTCCTAAATCTATCCTGTCCTGAATCGTGTAAAATTAAGATTTAAGTAACCAACATCTATCTGTATATGCAAAAATGATCATTTCATATGTAGAAATATGAAAATGGCAAATAAGCATGAGTTTAACCCCTTAACCATTTAGCTGTATACTTGAATCAGGTTTTATATTTAGTTGAGTGGCTAATAAAGATGAGAAGGGGCTGARAGGGTGACATGGYTACTGTACTGTAATGTGAAGTTCTTTCTGCCTTCAAATAAATCAGAGGAAAAATGTCTCAACCATTATATTTCTGAATAATAATATCCTCATCATACGCATATAATCCCTATCACAGTTATCGCATTCATTAGATTAGATTAGTTAGATTAATGATGATKTCATTGTCAATAAACGCAAACCAGCATGTTGATGTTGTTACTGTTGTTTTATTATTATTATTATTATTACTATTATTACTAGTAGATGCATACTCATCACAGTAATATATTAAATTAGATGAGATTAGATTAGATGAGATTAGATTAATTTAATGATGATAGCATTCTCATTAAATACAAACCATGCCATTATTATTATTATTATTATTATTATTATA
>QMIH01000178.1:411131-442206 GCA_003987875.1 Clarias batrachus
TTTTTGCTTAAATGATTTACAGTGTGGCTTAACAAGAAAACTTCTCCTCCAGGGACCCTATTCCTCAAGACTATATTTGAAATACAAGAATGTCTGGCTCTTTGAAAACAAAACATAATAACACATAACAACTTTTTTTTTAAATATATATTTTTTATAACCTGTTCAGTTTCTTATTGTTTATTATTAAATCAACACACATACTGTAAGCTTGAAATTATAATGTTCTTTCTTAGTGTTTCTGGGACTTTTTTGTTTGTTTGTTTGTTTTATCAAAAAATATCATTAAATTTGAGATATTGAACTTCAGTAAATAATCCAAATGCATATCAGAAAAAATAAAAATAAAAACTCACCTTATGTTGTCACAGAATAAAAAATTTTTAAACCCAATTTTGACAAAAAGTCAGACAGAAAATGTTGTTTTACCTAAATACATTTTACCAAATAGTTCATTTTTCAACAAGTTTCCTTTTGTTTTCACCACATTTCCTTCAAATGCAATTTGCGTTTAACACTACCAACCACAGACAGTCCTCTCTCTCTTTTCTTTTTCTCTCTCTCTCTCTCTCTCTCGATCTATATGTATAGAGGAACTAAAATTTTTATCCATACCATGGCACTGTATCAATATGTAAATAGTATGCTTTATCGTTGTAAGGTTATTTTTTCATTAAGGATCCCTTCATCTGCATATCACTTTGCTCTTACATCAGAATATTATTATTTCATAGAACTTCATAGATACAGAACACAGATACAGACATGATGACAGGACGGAAGTTGTGAGTCATTTTGGTTGTAATTAAACACACTCTCTTCCATGAGCTGAGACAGAGACTCCATGTACGGGTGAGGAATCCCCGGTGCGATTGCACACAGAATGTCTCTCTCCAGCATTCTGGGGGTCACCTGGGCTTTTCCCTTCAGTAATGACACTATGGGCATATGGTAAGATCGCATCCACCATGCATCATTTCCTCTTTATTCAAGACCAGCAATCTCCCATGCATGACTGTGACCTCATTTCCTTAATGTTGATATTCATACTGATTATGTCACGAGAAACTGACCCGCGAAAACCACATCTGAAAATGACATGCTCAAATTCCTATGCGCATGCACATGCACGCATGTAAGTCTGTTTCTACAAACAGATACAGACTAAATGAATGAATGTTATAAGCAAAAAGGGGGAAAAAAACATTATTGACATGTTGGCATGAAAATGCAAGTTTTTTTACAGATCATATTATCTTATTATCATATTACAAGATATATATATCTTGTTTTGGGGAACGTTTCATCACGAATATGCTATTTTTATCTCGCACGTATAAAAGTGCATAAAACGGACTTCCTGTTGTTTTCTTGAATCAACACAATGTGTGTGTGGGAAGACAACGAAAAAGCACCTTTTTACGTTGACATCCACACAATCGCACCTATATCTCCTATATGTGTGTTCGCAAACACACATAGACCTACTGCTGATTCAGAATGAGAAGAGGAACTGAGAGCACTTCGTAGTTTCCTGCCAAGTGTGCAGAAAGTCTAGGTCATGTTCACACACACACACACATATACACGCAACTGCACACACCAAGTACACACACAGAGAGAAAAAAAACTCTCGCATCCGTACATCCCCCACGCAAACGATTCTCTCTCTCGATGACAGTCGTAACGGAGCCAATGGAAAAGAAAAAGTCATTAGTCACTGTTTGTCCCTGTGTTTTTCCAACATCAGCTAAGACGTGGTTTTCCTGGGTCCCGAAGTATCCTATATAAAGGTATGTGTTCACCTGTAGCCAGTATGAACGCAACCGTTTAAACGCACATATAGCCTATTAGAGCTTGGATCAGTGTAAGTGAATAGTATAGATAAACATGAAGACGACTTTCTCTTGTGCTCTGTGTCTTCTGCTCGTAGCAGCCTGCTGGACTCAGACGACGCCTCCTAAGGATATGAAAACTGACAAACTCCTCCAGCAAGCCATCCGCCTCCTCAAAGGACTTATTGATCATGTAAAGGTTAGTTGCTTTTTTAACATTTTGCTCAGTCCAACAGTTTGCTCAATTGACATAATGCCCTATTTAACTGACTTGATTTTAATCCGTTTTGCAGGATGACAAGACGTTTCTCCACTCACCAACAAATGATATTAAGGTAAGACAGGTGACTTTTGGATTGTTTCTCAGTTGACATTTAATTCGTAATATCTGGGTGCAGAGAAAAGAAATTCCTCAGCAATCTTCCATTTTTCAGCTTAACTTTTTTCTTTYTTTTTTTTTTATAGGATTGACATAATAGTATTTGTATTTGCACTCGAGAGAAAAGCAACTTTTAATCGTTTGATGCATTACATGTTTTCTGTACAATTACAAATTCGCTGCAGTAAATCAGAAACTTAATGTGCCTAATTTATGACACAACTATGACTAGACTCTGGAAGAGATAAGCTGCATTTTTGACTTGACTTGTTTAAGATGTTTTTGGGCGAGTTTGGTTTCCCTCTCTCACTTGTGACTAAGAGTCAAACAGAAAGCGACTCATGCGAGAGTTTGGAGAAAGTGTGCCTAATTTAGGAGAAATCTGATGAGTAATGAAACAGCAGCACATCTGTAGGCCGCCCGAATGGCCGAGCGGTTTCACTTCTTGATGCATTTCGCCTCCTAGTTCTCTAATGGCCATGCATTGTGGTGTTCAGAGTATCGGTCTTTGAGTGTAGGTTTGCTCAGGATGCGATCAATGCGGAGCGATATACTGTCAAGTCAAGATAGGAAAAAAAAAAATCCAACAAATGCATTAATCTACAATGAAACCTCTTTTTTTTCGTCTGAATCCTCTTGATTCTCATTGTAACCTCTAAATTACATGCTTTTGTACGGAAATTATGATGTTTCCCTGACAGTTCTGTGAAGTGAGTTTTAGAGTTAGGAGGGGGAATTCAGAAGAAAAAAAAAATTCAGTACTGTTCCCGTAGTAGTGCTGATAGACTTTTTCCAGTGTGTCCTGAAACAAAAGTCAATAGATTTACACTCATTAGCCTATCACATTCAAGATCTTCTTAATGAATTGCATAAAATCTAGTAAAAGTAAACACACTGCTCTTTAAGAGAATTAGACATTTAAATAAKGGTTAGTCAGTTTGTTAATGAAATGGATTTTTTGCTTGTTTGTTCAGGAGTGCTGTTCCCAGTCTGCTTTCGAGTGCTTCAAGAAGGAGCTTAAATCCACCACCTCTCTGAATAATCTGAAACTCCTGAAACTGAAACTGGAGAGAAATCTATCCAAACCCACCATTGTGAGTAAAAATTCACATAAAACATTGTTTACTTGTCTAAACAAATAATGTATAATGTAACAAGAAAATCAGCGCTAACATATTTGCTCGTGTTGTTCTTGTTGTAGATGAATAGCATGAACCAGTGCAGTGTGGAAGAAATAAAGGTGAGATTTCGAAACATTTCGACAATATTAGATTATTACACTAGTGTTTTTTTTAGACTTTGTCCAACGTTGCTGAACGATGCTGAGCGCTAATTGGTCGCCGTCTCTTTTCTCTGCCTTTCTCAGAAAGCCGAGTGCAGGTCCTGCGACTCGTACCCGATGGTCAGCAGCAAACAGTTTCTGAGTAATCTGCAGTCCCGTCTGCAAAAGGTTAGTTCACAAAAGAAAATAATAAAACCTTAATAATACATTTTCGTTCTTACCTAGTACTGTCAGGTCACTGTTGTTTAAAAGAGTTCAGTCTAATTAACAGAAAATGCTAAAACTGAAGCATTAAAGCATCAAGTTCACTCCGGGTGAATAACATTTCAAAATCTCTTTTGCAGGCATACAGTCGCCTCTCTTAAATTACAAGCATGACGATGACGATGTGAATGTGTGGACAACACTACCTCATGAAACCCTGGAGCAAATCACTCTGGATCAACACATCTATTTATTGCCTATTTATTTATTCTTTTTTTTTTTTTTTCCTTACAGTTACAATAGACTGAGAAATGCCTGCAGATATGTTGGCAGGATGTTTATTAGTTATCCTAATGTTAATTTTAATTAATACTGTGTTCACTTTGCAGAGAGATTTATTATAATATACATTTAAACTGCATTATGTAGTATTTACAGTTATAAACTAGTACTAGAAAAAGAAGAGAGAAAAAAAGACTTAAGACCTGTGGCTGCTATAGGATATATAATGTATGGGCAAAAAAGAATGCCATTTTGCACTTGCATTTTCATATCTTTTCCAAAACAGCAAAAACAAACAAAAGTCTAGTTTACACTGTCAACTGAAGTATCTTCAAGAATGAAAGAAAGAATGTCTCATAATGAGACTTTATGTGTTACATAATTACCCAGTTGTACTTTTCCTACTGTTTTGTATTTATTTTGCAATTAAAATTATTTTGCTGAAATATTATATGTGGATTCTGGTGATTTCTCTCTCACTCTATTGAAAGGTACCTTATAAGGTAAAGATTTGTACATTTTTATGAAAAACACCACTATGTTCTCCAAAACAGATCCTCATTAGGGATATGCAGCCGTTTTTAATCAGTGGTGGCTCGGTGGAGATTTATTGGCAAGTTTTGCCAATAAAGAGAAAACACTTCTGTACTGGACTAAGGTGGACCTTTTGTCACAGCGATGATGAGAAGAAATGACAATGGATGGTGGAAACTATGATGTACTGGATGTTTCCATGACAGGTGCTCATTTGATTATGTGCAGTCGCTCCCCGTCAGCGTATTAACAAAACACTGGTCGATGGAAACACAGAACATTCACAGTTTCTGTGACGGTTTTTTCTGAAATTCACATAGCATTTGGTAAACATTCGTGGGGTAGCCTGGGAAAACCCTTCCCATGGTAAAATTGTTACATTTTCTGTTATGTATAGTTCTGAAAACTATATATCAGTTCCACTAAGGGTCACAGACACGTTGACTGTCTAGACACAACCACTACTCACTGGTTTTAGCTGCATTTAAGGAATTGTAAGTTAACAGTAGGGGATGATTTAATCGTTTGCATTATACACATCTGCCTGTGTCTTGTTCCCTCAAATCACAAGCCTCAACTGATCTCCGTTTGCTAATTATAGATTATTCTTTCAGTCAGTTCTTTTTTTATGTAGCTTGAAAACATGTGCACATCACTTACGTAAAAGATCCCACAATTTGTCCCCTGTGGACATTCAGATTTCCTAGAACTTTACATCATTTGTTGGAAATACACTTGCTAAAGTCCAACACTTCAATATTTAATCTTTAATTACAAAGTGCGATGTGGTGCTCAACTCATGTTTGAAAAAGTATTCCTTCTGCTCGCTGAACCATTCTCTCACATGTCATCAGGAAAGGAAAAATCCATAAATTGACCAACTAAAACAACTCCAGATCGTAACAGCGCTCTAGAGGCTTGGACAGTGGGGATGATCGCTTCATGCGCAATTTTTTCTTAACCTGATTTATCCATTGCTCTGGAATAGGATCGATCTGAACCAGATTCAGATTTCTACAGTAGATTGCTTTATGCTGCAACCTCACCAAGCGTCTTTGACCATTGTCATTCATGATTTTGTTCCAGCCACATTTCTTCTGTGAAGGTGATGGTTTAGAACTATCCTTCCGGGAAGAAATCGGACAGTTCTTGACCCAATTAGAGTAGTTTACATTCACTTTTTTTAATGCAGGTCTAGACTGAGCAATGTGAAATGGAAAAACATTTAAGTCAGTTGATGACCTGAATGGACTGGATGACCAGGTTATCTCATCAGCGTATTTTTTCTCCTTCCCTGATGGCATGGGCATATTCTCAGATTGTGAGAGGGTGATTCTGGAAGCATGAAGAATCATTTTCACACATTAACTAGATTCTACAATATGTGTCATAATCAAAACTAACAGTCGTAGGGTTAATCCCCAGAGAGCGGTCTGCACCCATGAATCGACGTCTTGTGTTGGGACTTTTAAAATGACTTTTGCTTCACAGTGGAGGACACGGCAGACGAGCAGAATTCGCAAGCAGCCACCTTGTGATCCGGCGTTCTGCCTGGAGTAATGTCATGTAGATTGTACATGGTGCAGCAAGGGAAGGGGGCAACGCTTAACTAAGCTGTCTCGGCTTGAGAGGGAGGTTGATGTGAAGACTTCCAGGACCAATTCTGCACCCCAGTTAAGTCACATTTTTCTCACCTTATTGGTGTTTTATTGCTTCTGAGTCCTTTTATGTTTTCTGATAACTCTGACAACTACTGTATATTAGCCCTGTTCTTTGTCCAGAGAGCTCCAATCTGTGTCTTAATAACTACAGTATGTTAGCTCATGTGTCATGAGAGTTCTGCTTTGTTTACAGATAGCGATGATAGTTCTAAGAACTTCACTCTGATTTCTAAGAATTCTCTGATATGGAGAAGTATGTTCAGATTTCTGGGAACCTTGCTAGCAAAAACGACATTTCCTGATAGCCCTGGGTTGCTTCATGTCAATCATGTTGGTATAAAGATGTTCCAGAATTGTGCCGTCTATCATACCTCTCCTGAGCCACAGACACTGAGACTCCTGAACTCATGCCCTGCTTCACCCGCCCTGCCTCAGCCAGATTCTGCACTTTTTCCACCTCTCTGGAATTGACCTGATATCACTCAAATGAGGATGGAATCCCTGTTGAGTCTGATTCCTCGCAAGGTTTCTTCTTATTGCCATCTCAGTTTCACTTCCTATTGCCATTCTCAGGCTCAGGGTGCTCTACACTCATGAAACAATGTTTTGTGTGGTGAATTTTTCTTCACTATCGGTTGCTTCACATTCACTGATTAAACAGGGATGATTAGCATCCCTGTTTATTCAGTAGTTTAGTCTTGTATTTTTTCTAGCCTTTAAAACTATATTTTTCAGATGTATAATGAGAAACAAATGTAAGTCGCTCTGGAAAAGCACGTCTGCCATACAGTATGTCATAAATTTAAATCATTGTCACCGTCACATTTTATACCCATTTTTTTTTCTTCTAATTTTCTTTTGATTCTGTAAAGCTTCTTTTTTGTTTTTTAGCAAAGACCACTATTAAAAGTGCTATATAAATAAAATGTAATTAAATAGAATTCAGTTAAATTTTTATTTACATAGCACTTTTTAAATGCTATATTATTTAATTATTTAATAATAATTTGAGGAGATTTTGCTCGCTCCATTCCTGAATCAAGGACCATACGCTCATCCTGCTGCCTAAAGTCATGGACATGTTCACGTCAGTTCCATCTTCATGCCAAATCACAGTTCTGCCTTTGTGATAAGCCCTTGTTCTAACCCTATGCAAAGGGGCACCTTGTCTATGACCGGTTAGACCGCAGCCTCTTTGCCAGGCCACCAACCAGCCCTAATGCCCGATACTATAACTTCAGAGGACTCAACGTAGGATTTTGGGGGGATGACTTGGACCACCTATGGTACTCTAGAGTGGCATCTCTTTGGGGGTGGGGGGGGGAGCGGTTGTGTCACAGATAACCCCTGGAGGGCGCTCTGCAACCATGATTTACATTTTGAGTGGGGACTTCACTGCTTCACTATCGGTTGCTTCACTTTCATAGGTGTGGGAATTTGGGCTTATTGATTAGCATCCCTAGTTAAGCTGTACTAGTCTGGTATTTTCTAGTATTTTGTCAAGCATTAAATCTGTCATGTCAACACATGATAAATCCCAAGTTAAGCCGTATATGTTTCTGCATTAATGCCTGTAGGATCTCCCTCTCCTGAAAAACTGTGGTTGAACAAAATAAGTGTGTGCAATTATTTATTTATTTGTTTGTTTGTTTATTTATTTATTTTTGGTATGGTCCTCTACCTCGCATATGAGTTTGTTTTAATCTCTATGTAACTAGCATTTCCTGCAAAAGAAAAGCTTAAATGTACAGTCAGTTCACACAGTTACATGAGAACATGAAAATGTAAAATTTMTTTTATGCATGCAATGGAACTTCCCTTTAAGCTATAAAAAAAGAGCTGCTTTGTTAAGAATAGGCATGCCTTTACTAATTTCAAAGGTCTTTGAAAACATTTACATAAAAGACACCTACTCATTTCAGGAAATCTCGGCTCTTGCCAACAGTTCACATCTTTTGTTTTTGTTAAAAATATGAAAGGAAATGAATTTGCTATCTAGCAAAACATCCTTGAGAGGTGAAAGTAATTCATGGAAAATAAAAACAGAAATAAGATATGAAACGCTCTTATTGAACGAACTTGCTTGCAATAAATTGAAAAGGACTCATTCAAGCAATTCATGCAGGTTTAGAAAAACCTGTGATCAGTACGATTAGAATTATTGTGACCTCTTTTCAGAGTCAAATAAGTGTGCCACCCAGAACCTGGAATAAAAGAGGATCTTTTTTGTGATTAGGATTATGAAGTTGGCAATAATGAAGGGCAATTCACAGCCAACTAACACTTTTTRATCTGCATGTTTGAGTAGGAAAATAAGGGCAGGTCAAATCAGTTCATAAGCGTAAAGGAATGGAACTGTTGCTTGTTTTTTTTCCATCTCCACATCAAGTTTCAGAATCTTGCTTAGACTAGTTTGTGTGGATACGACAAACAGCAACTCAACTGATTTATTATTCTAAAATTGCAGTCTTTGTTATCATTACCTTCTTAAAAGTATAATTGTTACTGTACTGCTTTCAACATGAAGTCAGTTTCCCCCCGCAACATTCAAGAGTGAAAAAATAAATACACCTCATGTTTAATTCATATAAACATATATAAAACCATGAATAGCAACAGCAGCTTGAAATAAAGGTTTTCTCATCTCATCAGTCTCCCATGTCATTTTGAGAAAATCTATCCCACTCTTCTTTACAACACTGCTTTAGTTTACTAATGTTGGAGAGTATGTGTTAATGCATAGCTCACTTAAGACGCCGTCACAGCAATTCAATAGGGTTGAGGGCTGGAGTGTGACTTGTCTATTCAAACACATTGATTTGTTTACGCTCTGTGCATTAGATGACTGTCCTGCAATGAATTCCAATTTCAGGCCAAATTGCTGGCCAGACTCACATTTCTATCAATATTAATCTATCAAAAAGTAGAGTTCATCACCTCACTGTCTGCATGTGTCCCAGGTCCTGTGGATTATAAATAAATAAATAAATAAATAAACACTACCACCACACAACTCCACTTCTGGTTCGTTTGCTTAGTTTTTGCTCATTATTGCACTGTACATGATAACCAACCTTTACTCTTTGATCTCAGCAGTTCAAAGGACATATTATTAGAACTGTTTTTGTTTGTTCAAATGCAATTTTGCAAAATGGTAGTCATACTACCATATACTTGCCCAAGAGAACTGATCTTTTCTTAGCCACGCTTCCCTAACAGCCATATATTTTATTTATTTATTTATTTATTTGACTCCTGTAGGTCACAGGATATAGCACTTGGGCTTTTCTTTCTATCTTTGAGCAATAAACACGTTTTTGCTCTGACACCCTCTTCTGAGGAGATTGGGGACAGACTTGAAGGCTCTCTCTTTTTCATCTTTATTTTCTTCTGTCATTCTTCATTCCAAACACTTCCTGTTTCACTCACCATTTTTTGGTTAATACCTGAGCACCCCACCCTGTGGGTTTCCACACTTCTGTTCTCTACACGCTGCTCTCTCTCTCCTCCTTCTCTCTTTAAACCAGGCTTTAAATCAGGTTTCCTGATTGCGTCTGTTCTCAGTCTGCCACTTGTCAGTAACACCGTCTTGTCAGTAACACCGTCTTGTCAGTAAGATTTCTGGCTTCAGAACATTTACTTATTTCTTGGTCTGCCTGTCTAAGCATTTGAATAACAACCTAGGAAGTGAAGTGTACTTTGACTCTGTTCTGCTAAAGCTGCCTGCTAATGATCAGTTCCTTCTCTGACTCTGACAAACCTCTCACTCCGTTTCAGTGTGACAATTTGATCAATTCATGTAATGATGCTTTCTGCTTCCAGCCCTTATTCCTGTCCTTCACAGTCCTTCCACAGCCTCTATAGGCGTTCTCCCATCTCCATCTGTGTTCCTCGCAATAGGGGGAAAAAAAAGTCCTTATCTTTACTCACTTGCACAGTTCATTCAGTATTATTATTATTATTATTATTATTATTATTGCCTCTTTTAGAGTGTATATAGAAAATACTTTATCTGGTGTCTTGCATTTGGGTGCTTTTCTGATAATCTGAAGCTATCTGTTTATAAAAGAAGTGTTTCTTCTCCAATGACTGCATGCATAGGCATATCATTACAGGAGAGAAAGGGTGCCATCTAGTGGCTATTTGTTACACTAAATTTCAAACCTTTATAAACAAACCATTAAAAGTCATTAAATCAGGTTTAAAGTTTAAAGTATAAAGCCAGATATACTGTAAATATGATTGTGAGGATGTGTGAAATTTCAGCACATACCCAGAGATGAGCAGAGTTTCATACAGCCAATATGCTGTCAGTATGACTTCAACAGCATTTAAAACACAAATATAACATGTCTATTATAGTCTTATAAACACAATATGTAGAAAACTCATTTTGTATTTAGCTTTAATGAAAAATAATAATAAAATAAAATAAAATGTATTTATTTATTTAAAGAATGGAATTAAAATTTAATTTGTCATTAAATCTCTGTCTTGAGTCCAATCCACCGGAAATGTTCAAATAAATTAATTCTTGTCTTTTGTGTTCGATCACATTTAAACATGTACCATACTGTATACACTCACTGGCTACTTTATTAGTAACAATACTTTTTCAAGTGTCTACACCCCAAGTGTCCATTTTGTGTTTTCTGTCTCTAGGGCCTCCGAGTGGCGCAGTGGTTAAAGCGCTCGCCCTATCATCCGGAGATCGGTAGTTCGAATCCCGGGTGGTGCTGTAACCTCTCGCAGCCGGAGGTCTAGAGAGATTGGCTCTCTCAGAGGTCGCGCAACGGAGGGAGCGGATAGTGCCGTCCCCAACGGTGCGCGAGCGAGCAGTTCGAAAAGATGCGGTCGGCTGGCGTCACGTGGTTCGGAGGAAACACGTGATAGTCTTCGGCCCTCCCGGCTGAGTGGTAGTAGTAGCCTTAATGTGGAGCCCCCTAGTGACGGGGAGGAATTGAACACGACTAAATTAGGGAGAAAATCGGGGAAAAAAAAAAAGTTCTGTCTCTTTCGGGACCATAAATATGGTCATAGTTATTCAGACTGAAACAAACAGGCTTATTATTTTTCCTTTCGAACTCGCGCACCGTTGGGGGCGGCGTATGTGTATCATATATCATATCATATGATACATGCATTTAACAAAATACTTTGTTTGGTGTTACCTCAACATGTGGAGTGACATCTCTGAGGCAGATTGCAGGCTTCATTCTTAGTGATCAGTGCCATCTAGTGGCGAAGCAAAATCAATATTTCTGTATTATCATGAGCTTATTGAAAAGATTTCTAATTTTACTTTCACCCAGGTGAAAGTACACTACAGGTATGATTATACATGTGTCAAAGTGGATGTTAGGGCACATGTATTTAGCAGTGAGGGTGGAATAAAATACAAGAGAGTGCAGTGACTGCCTTCACATTAGTTAATGTTTAATTTTTTTCAAGTGTGCATCTTCCAATTTTATGTTTGATTTAATATAAAGAAATTTTTTCCAAATGTATCTCTAAATTTGTAAAGCAAACTGAATATGACACTGACAGCTAAAAGGAATGTCTCATTACAATGGCACTTGGAAGTGGATGGGATGTACTGTATTAAGCAGCAAGTCAACTGGAAGAATAAGAAAATGAGCAACTTTGATAAGAACGAGATTCTTACAGCTAGACAACGGAGTCAGAGCAGCTCCAAACTGCAGGCCTTGTGGGGTGTTCCCAGGCTACAGTGGTCAGGACCTACCAAAAGGGGTGCAAGGAAGGAAAACAGGTGGCCGTCCAGAGAAGGGTCATGGGCGGCCAAGACTCAATGATGCCGTGGGAAGAGAAGGCTGGCCCGTGTAGTCCATTCCTCTAAGAGCGACTATACTGGAGGCAGTGTGATGCTCCAGGAAATGTTTTGCTGGGAAATCTTGAGTCCCCTGCCATTTATTGTACATGGATGTCACTTTGAAATATACCACCTACCCAAACATTTTTGCAGACCAAGTGAATTCCTTGATGGAAACAGTATTCCCTGATGACAACAGAATGGGTTTTTTCCCACACTGCAAAAATGGTTCAAGAATGGTTGAGTAACACAATAAGTTTGAGGTGCTGACTCGGACTTCAAATTGTATATCAGGTGTTCACTGGTGATTCCCATCCCTAATATACAGTACACCCAATTCCGGCAAATGCAAAAGTGTTTTTTGACATTGACACTTACACTGTCACAAAGTTATTATTGAACATATTCTATAATATGGTAAACAATAACATGAATGTCTAGTTGGATTTACTGCTTTTACCTCAGGACACCTGTAGATAAGACTGTCTTAGGTGGGTTTTATCCACATGCCTGATGTAATGTTCTTTAAAAAAAACCCAGGTGACTCATTTTTTTATAGTATAGAAACCACAACCACCAAGCCTTTCCGGGCTCCAAGCTTTGCCAAGCCACAGTTTCAATTACATCAGTATACAGCTTACATGGAGGTGCAGGTCACACGGCTAAGCTTAATCATTGTTCTGCAAGGCTCTCTGCCAAATCTCGAGATATTGTGTTTCAAGTTTTGTACATCTGCTATTTACAGTATAGTATACTGCAGTAGTGTCAATTAGGTTTGTATTCAAGACATGACATGATTAATGGTAGACTCCGTTGCCTTATAATAGCAAATACTAACAGTTTTTGATGGTCATTTTTGGGAGCAATTCATTATATTTATTTATCTTCCGTAACTACACATGCACACTCAAACACGCACGCTGCAACTCTTATTGAAAACTGCCATGCATGAGATATGGGAGGAAAATACTTGCCCCGGAGGCAAACATATGAAATTCCAGTGAGAGCAACTCCAGCTCAGGATCAAACTGGCAGAAATGTTAGAACTTGAATTGGGGATCAGGGTCGTCACAGCTGTTGTTCTATACAGCCTTTGTTTTTAAACTAGTCACATGTTGATTAGATACTTGAGCCATTTTAAACCCTGATTTGCCCAGTCAGTCATCTGAATCAAATCAAATTTAAAATTAATTTCTGATGGCGCTCTCAGTAATTTTACGCAGTGGTTGTGTGAGCAGTCCAAGGAAACTTTTAAATCCTGTAATTTTCAAAAAGCATGACCAATAAAATCACTCCCACTGCCTGTCACAGTTCTGTCCCCTAAAACTTCTTAGTGGTTCTCTCTTTACGCAACACTGTTAAACATCTGAACGCATTGTCAACATAATCGGCTAGACTTCTTGGTGTATTTATGTCATGGAATAAACCAGTTATGGTCATAAAGTTTATGATTTGTGGTTCTCTACTGCCTGTACAGTCTTTTCCTGAAAACCACCGACATCAACTGACATGAACCGGAATGCTGAACAGCTTTGTTTGCTGAACAGGGTTGTGTGTTGTGTGCACATCTTTCAACTCTCACTCAAACTTAAAAGACAATTGCCTAACACAACCCTAAAAGAGTGATAGGCTTAGACATTATATTTAACTAGCGTGAACCCTAAATAGTAGATTCGTGCCTGCAAGCTCAGTAAATAAACTGCTCTTTAGGATTCAACAGGTGCCACATCTCTTATGTAGGATCAAAGACATAAAAAGGAGTATGATTTCAGCTGGGACTTGAAAATCTCATCAATTGATATTGTCTTATTATAGCTAAAGCATGCACAGCCTTGAGGCAGTAACAGTCATGTTCACCTTTAAAACTTGAGAAGATATGATGAGCACACACGTACTGTACACTTTATCATATTATCTAACTGAACTAATATTTGTATAAGAGAAGCGTAGATCTAAGATGCAAAGTGGTTTTGAGCTACAGTATTCATCAAACAAATGCTTGAACTGTACAGTACATACTGTAAGTGGAAGCCAGTGCAGGACATATCTGGTCCTTCCTTTTACCTGGCAGCATTCTGAACAAGCTGTAGCAACATCAGGATGAGTGATTAGTACAGATGTACGATTAACACCACCACTTGAGGTCTATAATAAAGGTGTGCTTATTGTTTCCAGTTCAAACGATGACAGATAAATAAAGTTGTCCATCATGAAAAGACTGAACCTTTAATTGATCATTTGAATAGCTTTAACTGGACCACAGAGAATTCTCATTTAGTGTTCGAAATTTTGAAAGGGTCATGAAAATGGAAGACCACAGTCCAAATGTATACCCCGAACATATTTCAGTGGAATAAACTGAGAACTATAGCACTATAGAACTGATTAACATACTGTAGTAGAAGCAGATCAGAACATGGAAATAAATTGCCATAGATCACAAATCAGTACGTCTTCTTGACATAGCAGATGAACATATGTAAATTATCTGAAACTAGCTACAGTGCTAGAGACAAGCTTTCATTAATTTCACTCCAAAAATTATCTACAGGAAAATCAGACAAAAGTACAAAGACTTGCATTTATTCTCCCCACATCAAAATCAAAGGAGATGACTCATCTGTTCAGAGCCAATAATGCCACTATGAAACAAAACAAGCACTTCGATTTTTCTTTCATGTATAATTATAAACTAATTATTAATAGTTAAGGATTGATACTGAATTGTAATAACAGTTACCTAACGGTTGCTCATCCAGATCTTTGTACCCAACCTTTTTATGTAACTGGACCTTCATGAGTTTTCGCTGACTTCCCGGGTTTTGTGTGCTGTTAAAGCACTGAACACAGCTGTGGCTTGTCACACAACATGATGTTTTTGATTATAAAAGGAGGATTGAGTGAACAGTAAAGGTCAGATGCAGGGAAGCAACTGCAGCCTCAATCAAGCAAGACACCACAAAGGCAAAAACCTCAAACTCTCCTTTGCATTTACCTCAGTTGGCACACACCCTTATTTCAAGTGACTTAGATTTTATCTCTTTATACATCTGAGCAGTTGGGGGTTTAGAACCTTGGTCATGAGCCCAACTTGATGGTGCTGGGGTTTGAAACCCCTTCCCATCAGTAGCCCAATGCCTTAACAGGTGAACTAACTAACTSTGTGTTAGAAAAATGTGTGGATTTTGTGATCACCTGCAAAGTCTGCAAAGTAAGCAGGGGAAAGCACATCTTTAAAATGCTGTTTTTTTGTTTTGTTTTTTTAAGTCTTTGATTGCAGATGTGCTGACAGGTGCACTGAGTGATTTCCAGCTGGGGATTTCAGGTGGACTGTCACAACAGCTGCACATAATCTTAAAAATGTCTGAAAAACATCCTGGCACTGTTCGAAGATACAAGCATAAAAATGAACTTTTTAGTACCTGCAAACCAGGTACTTTTTAGAACCAGTGTTCAATGGTTAAATGTGGAGTTTTAGCTAACATTTTGTTTAATGTTTGTTCACTGAGTCATTCCCTGACTACCGAAGAGAACAGAACTGTGTCATATGAGATCATCGTAACCACCATTTAATACCCATGCTGATGTAATCTAACAAACATGCCTGTACATAGCAAACCAACAACGCACATTAATCACGGCTCTACAGCCAATCAGGAGCGTCTGTCACGCAAGCGGAAAGAGCGGATAGCCCTGTCCTCCGAGGGTGTAAGGCCAACCCCAACGGTGCGCATCGGAAAGATGTGGTCGGCTGGCGTCGCATGGTTCAGAGGAAACACGTGATGGTCTTTGGCCTCCCGGCTGAGTGGTTGTAGTAGCCTTAATGTGGGAGCCCCCTAGTAACGTAGAGGTATTGGACACGACTAAATTAGGGAGGAAAAAAGGAAGAATTAAGTTATAGAAACCCATCAAATGAAGATAAAAAGAAATGAGCTTTAATGGGAAAGACCAAACTAATGAAAATACCATCTAAACAACATTCCCACAACTTCATCTCGTACCATCTACACAACAGACACATAACCTTATCCCACATCAACTAAACATTCATACAACCTCATTCCGCATCATCTACACAACAGGCACACAAACTCATCCAATACCGTCTACACAACATTCACACAAACCCATTCCACATAATCTACACAACATTCACACAACCTCACCCCATCTCATCTACACAACCTCATCCCATCTCATCTACACAAAATACACACAACCTCTTCCAATATCATCTATGCAATATTCACACAAACTCATCTAGTATCATCCACACAAATTTCCCCACAACCTCATTCCACATCATCTACACAACAGGCACACCACCCTCATCACATACCATCTACACAACATTCGCAAAACCTCTTTCCACATCATCTTCACTACTTGAACTCAACCTTGTTGCATACCATCTACACAACATTTGAACAACCTCATTCCATACCATCTAAACAACATCCACACCTCATTTTACATTATCTATCCATCAGGCACACAACCTCATCCTGTATAATCAACACAACCTCATCTATGCAACATTTACACCACTTGTGCCTCATCCTGGATCATCTACACAAAATTCACATGTATTCTGTAGCATCTATATAAATGTTCTCACAACTCCAAATGCGGTTCGATAAAAATAGACTTATACTGTAAACATGAAACATATATTGATGCATTGACAGTGAGTCATTACCATACTACACAGATGAACACTCTAAATGAGATTACTGTCCTATAACCAGGCTGACGGAAGTAATATGTCACTGACATGCCTCAACATGTTAACAAGTCTTAATTCTACAATCTAACACACTTTTAATTTTAGGTTTCGTACAGAATTAAGAATTTTTTTAGGCTCTACTACCCTTAGCTACAGTAATGGGTATATAATCACTTTCCCTTTCATCATATGCTTATGACTATACAGGTATACTTTGTATGTAATGGCAATGCCATTTGCAGAGCCTTAGCCTGATGAATAACTTTTCAATCGCTACAGCTATTTCTTTCTATATTTAATTAGCATAAAACAATCTCTCCCATTCAACAATGTAGATTTTCTGTCAATGAGCTGGCTGGATATTTTAAGACAGCGGTCAACCTCAGGCCACAGCAGCAGGACTTAAAATCCCCTGCATTGTTTCTGATTTACACACTAAAATGTCAAACAATTTCTGTCACCTTGCTGACAGATGATGGATGGATGATCAAGCACCCCACTCAACAGCGGTCCTATAACTTAATGGTCTTTATCTTAATGAGGTAGAGGTATACACTGTATACCAACAACATGCAGTAACGTAGAAAAAAATATAAGGTGTATAACTCTTGTTCCACACACCAAGTAGTGCCCTTGATCAGAGGGATTTGGGATTCAGCCTTGTGTTAGAAGCTAGTTAGCTTTGTAGCTTGTGTTAGCCATGAACAGAACAACATGARCCGACTCAGCAACAAATTTATGAACGAGTGCAATTATTAAATGAAGCAGTTAATAAGTGGACAAAGGATTGTTTAAAAAGACATAACACCCACAGATGTGTTGTCTGACGTGCACTTACGTTTAACACTAGGACTTTTACATAGGCGATACAGTCAAAAACAATGTTTTCAACGATTACTCATCTTACATTAGGACGCATATTGCAAAACAAACATGAAGTACAATATCAAAGTCTGTTCACTGTTTGTGTGGCAATATGCCTATAATATGCTTACTTCATGTTTGTGTTGCAACATCGATATAAATAAGTAAGCATATTTCAACACAAACATGAGGTGTAATATCAAGTCAGTTCAGTGACGTATGACAAAAGGGATTTCACATCAGGCTTTTAAAATTTTTTTTTACAAAAGTAGATTTTGCATATTCACTCATCAGCAGTAAATAACTGTATCATAATAATGTAATAACTATCCTGGTCAGCGTCAAAAAGTTTCAATAAATAATTGGTTTATATTTTAGTTAATCTACTGATATAAAATATTGCAAAGAATACTAACAACTCCACTTTGAGCTATCAATCATTCAATCATAATGGTACGAGTTCAACTGTCAGAAGACAGCACCAGACAAACAGTGTTTGTTTACTGAGGAAGACCACATATAAAATGATACCCTAAGGCATAGAAACTTAATGCTCAGCCAATTACATGCTTTCAATAATTCTAATAAGCCCATGCTTGGCAAGTCCCCTCAGGTGCTTTTGTCTCTTCCCACAGTCTGAAGCAGTGCTGGTCGAGACGACCTCAAAATCAGTTTCACGGAACAAATCAATATCATTGAACATTTATATACGCACACAGACCGAGAAGATGATTTATTTTTCCTTTCTCCCTCACAGTTCACTGTAGGGTAAATATTTTTTTATACTTTCAAGCTAGGATACAATTAGAGCAATGATTATTTTTCAAATTAAAGATTACTACTATTATTATTATTATTATTGAAGGTAGCACAGTAGTATAGTGGTCAACACTGTGTCCTGGCACCAACAAAGTCGAGGAGTGCAAAGACATGCAGTTAAGGTTGACTTATTCTCAAATTGCCCGCACTGTGTGTGTGTGTGCCCTGCAATGAACTGGCACCTCGTCCAGGGTGTACCTCAACTAGTGCCCAATGTCTCCTGGGATAGATTCCAGGCCCCCCATGACCCCATACAGGATAAGCAAGAAAATAAATAATAACTGACTAATCCACCACGAAATGGCAAAAAAAGGTGTATAAGAGTAATGAATTATTAAGTCACCCAATTGACATCAGTTTTGTACATTCAAAATATATTTGCTGTGATTTGGCAGACTTTGAAGATGTAAAAAAAATATTAATCTGTCTGAAATACTTCAGTGGTGTTGACAGTGGTGTCAACTTTTACCCACACCCACATATTCCCACATACACAGGCTTCCCTGTGTGACTGAAACTTTCTACTTGCCAAATAACTTTTCCCCAATATTTACTTTTTCCACACTGCCAGGTTTGAGGCAAAGTATTTGGTCAGTATAAAAATATACATATATATATATAATATATGCAGCAATCAATTAAGAAATAGTTTCCTTACATCACTGAGCAAGTATACACTAAAATTGCCCAGTGATGTTAACATTTCAGAGGCATAAGGTAGAGGCAAGTGTTACGTTTTTTTTTTTTTTTTTAACCCCATTCAAGATGACACCCAAGCAATTGAGTCCTTATTAGCAGTTTTGTTAGAAAGCTGATTAAAGCATGTTAGAAAGCTGTTTAGTATAATTATACACCTGAATATATTCTAGATATTAGTCAGAAATAACTTATTCAGGAGACAGTTGAGAAAATGTTGGAGGAAGAAAATTTTTTTTTTGTCAAAACAAAACATATATAATTTTATTCATTTTTGCTAACTGCTTAGTTATGTCACATTCATACCTTGGGGTGTATTAGAATAACAAATCAGTCTACATGTGTTTGGGCAGGAAAATCTGCAGGAAACCCACATGGACATAAGGACGAACTCCACCAACAGAGTAAATCAAGGTCAGGACTCAACCCAGAACACTGAGCTGTGAGGTGCCAACACTATGAAAATAACAGGATGTTGAAAATTATACTTACGTATATTCTAAATGCTTTAACAGCTAAATATATGAAAGTATAACCTATTTATAAGCATGGATATATACACTAAATTAAATAAAAACTCATTAAAAAGTGCAAGAATGGACCGGCGGTAACGACATGTTGTCAGGCACTTAAATGCTAGAAACAGAAATGTTTTTAAGACAGTATGGCTCAAGATGTAGTTTGATTATCTCTGTTAATTATATTTTATAATACCATTTACTGTATTTTTTAGAGTATATCAGGCTGCCTGTATACATCAGCAAATCAACAGAATTAAACTTAATTGACCTCCTAATAGGCCGGTTTAGGCTGGTATTTTCTCTTTAGTTGCATCCTCACAGGAAGGACCAATTATATTCTTTTAAAAAATGGTTTACAATGCTACCAATTTAACATGGTGTGGTCTTGTAAATGTTAATTAAGAACATTAAAAAAACAACATGACACATTCATACACAACCATGTTCCTTGAAATTATTATACAACCACTGGCTAGAGATAATTTATGCAGAAACCCTAAAGATGTGTAACATATTTCCATGGCAAAAGTAGCCCATTTGGCCCAAAATGACACTTGTGATTCAGATGATACTTTTCTGAAAGTACTAGAGGGCTTTTCCCTGCCATCTTTCACTCTCACTATTTTCTTTCCACATACTGGAAAAGTTATGCAAAAGTCAAAGGCAATCCAAGAAAAAAAACATATTTAAGTGTTTATAGGTAAAATAGCTGTCAAATATAATCACAAACAACATAAGCACAGATACGCAAGCACAATTCTGTTGTACTACTGTCTAACGTGCCCAGATTACATTACAACACATTTTTTGAAATAGGTTATAAGATACACTGTGTATTGCATAAGACAAATGCATTGTATGAAGCCATTTTGTTCCAAAAAAATAAAACGACATGATCGAGTCCTCTGAAACCTGTTATATTCTTTTCATTCAATTAGTTAACGTTCTTCCCCTCCAAAACCATCTTTTTGCACTTGCGTAGAGATGGTTAAGGGCCGGGCTCAAAGACCAAAACCGCACTGAAAAGCCGCAGTGTTGATATGACAAAGTTCTTGTTCTTGAGAGTTCTTGTGAGAGGACCTAGGAGTGTGGACAGTGTGGAGAAATATCTTTGATTTCTTGAGTTCTATGATTTGAATTCAATGAGAATCATGAGGCATGAGAATCCATGACAATGAACAAGTGAACCTTTTCACCCCTTTTTGTAAAATAAATTTTATATTATTAAATTTGCACCTGACCGTACATTTTCCTGTTACTGATAAAAAAAATTTAAAAACTACAACAAAGCACTTCCTGTAACATCACAATGCTCAGTGACAGGGCTGCATCATGGTGTTATGATGTGCTATAATATTTTCCTATAACTGCATGTCTTGAAGTTTTATATTTCTGTCATATCAATATAACAACAACCGCAATTTATTTATTAATGAACAGAACATATACTTTTGATGTTTAGCGTTACATATAATTTAGCTCAGTTTCAGTTATAACAGTTACTCTTCTTCTTCTTCTCCTATGTAGATTAAAATTAACACTCTGCTCAGTTGGATTAAAAAATAACTAATTTCTCAAAGCTTCTGCAACATTAATGTAACAATATACAAATCAAAAGTATGATCAAGTATGATCAGTATTTTGATCAAAAGGATATCTTTAACAATCCCAAAAGACATCTCTGTAACTGAATGTATTTAAAGAAGAAAGTCTTTAAGTGTATTTAGTTAGGAAAGTCTCTTCTTTAAATGCACTTGGATACAATTATGTATTTTATAATCTCTGGTTAAAAGATTCTTGAAAGCATATAAAAAGCGTGGTGTTGTGGTTTCACATGGTAGGAAGAGCCTTAGTAATGGTGTTTAGCACTTTCAGTTGATGACACTAAGGTAAGATGGATAGAGATAACGAGCGGAAAGAAACCCTCTGGAGAAGTGCAAATTGCTTTTCCGTGACAAGTCCAGTGACACAGTTCAGCCCAGGACACCCACTCTTCTAAAGGGTGCCAGAGGGGCTTTTCCCTGATAAAGTGTTCTCTTTTCAATCTCACCTTTTTTTTCCCCCACACATCTATGACATCATTAAAGGCCAGCAAGGGCACCCCTGGCCACTAAACAATACCTAAAACTGTCATTTGTCACAACAGATTGTGTAATAGTGTAAGAACACAACAGCACTTTCACCCATTGAAAAATGCCAGAACAAATATACACAAGAATGTAATTTAAAAATGACTCCAAGTTGAATCAATGAGATTGAGACAGCAATTATGTAATAATAAAAATAAAATAATTAAATACAGACTTTAGAAGAAGGGTCCGTTAGCTCAATACATACGCGAGGCTTGCATTGAACACAGGACAACGAGCGAGTTTCTCCCTCAATTTATACTCTCTGTGCGTGCAGCCAGTTAGGGATGTTCCTCTATCCTAATCTCAGTTGTTGCCATATCACTGAGTTTCAGTTAACCGGTGCTCAAATATTTTTATCCCGTTTCCTCTTGACGCTACAAGAGTAGAAGTACATGACTTTCCTCATGATTACACTATAAGCTATAATCGGTAGTTACAGTATTCATATAAATCACACCATGACATGTTTCCCTTACATTAGCTAGCTAAATCCCATGTCACTGCAACATAAGAAGGGTGTCTCTTCTCATTAGGATTTCAAACTGCAATAGGTTTTTAGTGATATCCTTAAAATAGGAAACTTAGGCCAGATGTTTGACTGTAAAAAATATATATATATATATCTGATGTCATTGATGTCAAAATTATCCACATGATCTAAGCAAAATAATCAAGATGTGCAGAAACTAATATATAAATGTAAGGAGATAATTATATAAAGTTTACTGTAAGAGGTGTCGGCACTATAAAATAAACATTTTAACTGCTCACAGATTGAGACGTGTAGTTATAAATGCTTATATTCAGGTCATGTTGGGCCTCATCATACAACATTTATCTCATCAGGTTACATCATTTCTAAATCTGTGTGTCTTACTTCTGTACCACAGCTCAGTCCACAAATTAGCTGCAAACTTTCTGCATATTTACACTAAGGACTTCAGAGGGCATTAGAGACATTTGTCCATGAACGTATAACCTTTCAACCACTACAGAGGTGGAAATGACCTTGTGGTTTCAGTTCACTCATAATGAACACAAAAGAGTAGAAGATTTTTTTTATGGACGATTCATTTTTGATTGATTTAAAAGAAAATCCTACAAGTGGCCAGATAAGATGTACTAGGTATCACACCCAAAGGTTAATCTGACTCAGTGGGATGCCCCATGTAGATCTCAAGACACATTTTCCACGTTACCTTCTTTTACCTGAGTTCAGTTCAGATGAGACTTAAGTCAACATATTTTTATTAATTAATTTTGATAATCTGTTCGATGAATCCTGATGACATAAAAACCTATACTGGAAATCATTTTTTTTAAAGAATTTGTGTAATTAATTAAACTATATAATCATTAATTTATTTAGCATTTATGAATGGAATTTATTGAATTGTCCTCAGAGAGTATGGTGTATCAATTAACTGCAGTATACTGATCTTTTTGGTTTTCTGCCTCAGAAAGAAGTTCCTCATTTCATTAACATTTTTGTCCAATTAAGAAAGCACTCTGTGAGTTATGTTAGCACATTTAAACATTTAAAGAGTCAGGTCAGGCAATAACATGAAAAAAAGGCTCCATCCCAAAAGAAAAGGACAGTAGAAGAAATATCTGAAAAGTGTAGTAATTCTGAGACTAAGGACTAAGTTAAGCAAAATCGGTCATCTATCCTGTAGTACAGAATACAACTACAGTACTCATAAATTGGCAGATGATAACACGCTTCCATGACCCTAGTATCACATCTCAACTGGCCACTTTTAGGATTTTCTTTCAAATCAATCAACATACTGGTGATTTCTAAAGATTTTTAGAAAGCATAATTGTCTCAAAGCTATGAGATTTTAGAAAGACCACACCCTCTGAAAGACACTGAGGAATAAAGCAAGTTGCAGCCTTTAGAAGACTTTAAGTACTCAATGGGACGCATGAAAATTTTATTAGAAATGTGGAAAAAGAAGAGAACGCATCAGTGTAAACATTCATCATTCCTAGTTAACTTGTGGTGGACCATGTGCCAGAAAGTAAAAAACGGACTACAAGCAGCACTCATCCATGTTACTTTCTGCATCATAACAAAAACGCATTAAAGCAAATGTATAAACCAAATTCTTGACTAGTCGTTGAATGCATTATATTAAAGTAATAAATCCATGCATGTGATTCATAATTGACTTCTAACATTCACTATATGCCTTTAAAATATTATGTTCTGAATATTTTAATATTACGTACTAAATATTAAAATATTCCAATTATAAATTAGCGAGGGTTTTTAGCCATTATGAAACATCTGGAAGGCAAGTTGCTTAACAGTTACTATGATGATGACTTAACAACGAAGAAAGATCACAGCCAACGTTCTTCATAAAACCAAAACAAATGGAATCAAAAATGTTAGAACAAAACCTATTAAAAAATGCTTGCTGTCCAAAGCTTTTATAGAAGTGAAAACAAAATAATTCAAGGAAAGAAGGGAAAATAAGGAAAGGACAGAAAAAAACCTGTAGCCCTTTAAAACTCAATAAAAAAGTTACTCAGTGGTCACTTTTCTCCCATTTTTCCGTTTACTTTTAGCGCATCTTTAATCAAATGCTTCATCTGATCACAAAACCTGGGTTTCCCAAGACAAGGGGAAACCCCATCTGTGCCACACATTCACACAACCACTCATAACACCTGCATACCTGAGCGTGTTTATCAGTTATGTCATTTCTAAATCTAAGTGCCAGCACATTACATAGAAAATAGAGTAAACATATAGGACAGATTATTTCATGCGCATCATCATGACACATTTGCCGCTACCAAAATAGAGTCAAAGAATTTTTATCACTCTCTTTTTTGTCACTCTCAGTTAGCGACTGCCAGAGCAAGGAAATGGGTTTTTTTTTTATCTTCCTCTAGATGGACCACATACTCTCTCTCTCTTTCCCCTTACTCACTCACGCTGTCGCTCTCTTTCACACACACACACACACACACACACACACACACACAGACACAAACAAATGAAGGGGAGGGGGGGGGTGAAGGAGAAAGAAAATCCCAACAGTCATCAAAGGGAAAAAAACTATTGCCAGCTGATTAAATTGCTAATATCTGAAGTGCTTTCTGCCCACCCATTCATTTTCCACAAAGACAGTATAAATAAAGAGGCCCAGTATCACTCAACTAGAAAATCTCTCAAACTTGTACTGAAGACAACACTGAAGAGGAATTATTCAATTGACAACATGTCTCTACACTGGATTCTGATGCTGACTGTGACTCTGCTGCACTGCCTTACAGCTCACCCCATCCAGAACAAAGATGATGACATTGTCGTGTCATATGAAGAGATAAAGCAACTTATCGATGAACTGGAGCAAAAGGGCTGTGTAAGTATTTTACTATTAACTCTACCAAGCAAGTAATTATTTCATTAACTTCATTCAGTAGACCTACTAAGGCATATTTTAATGACATCACCTTTTATCTTATTACAGAATGCAACTGATTCAGTTTTCTACAGTCCATCTGGCAGTAACAAAGTAAGCAACTAACATTTCACTACAATAAATTGTTTTCTGACTAGCTACCTGAAAAGTCACACAGGAAGAAGATTACTACAAGAATGACAAATCTTAAGATAGTAGAGTGTATTCACCTGTTTTCTGAAAATGGACCAGGGCAGTTTGAAATAAAATAGTGAACAAATATATCTTGCTCTGAGATTTACTGATTAATCACAATAAGCTTGAATTGACCAGGTGCAAGTGGCAATTATGGACTAATGTCTTTTTTCTACTGGTGGTAACATTCTCTTCTTCTCTCCTTTTCAGTGCACCATCAATGCTCTGAAATGCTCCATTCAAGAGCTGGAAACATACAAAAATGAGTGCTTTGTAAAAAACTCTGAGGACAACAGTGTCAACAGGATAACGGAGAGCATAAATATTTATGCTAAGTTGGATACAGTACAAGTAAGTGTTTTTTTTTTTTTAAGTAACTGTAGATTGACTTTAAACTACATTTAAAAGGATACAATAATGACTGACAATATTAATAATAATTCAGAAACTCTGCTAATTGAGTACCTCTTTGTTTTTCTTAGACTGAACAAAGTCCTAAGGACTGCTCCTGTGAGGGTTCAGAAGAAAAGCCATATAGAGGATTCCTCAATAACATCCTGACCCTGCTCGAAAAGCTGAACAGCAACTAGGAGTTCAAAAAAAGAAGCCTAAGTAACAATGTTACCATGTAATCACTGTATGGAATTTTCCTGATATTAGCTTGAAAAAGGTTCTCGAAGACTGTCTATAATAGTGCCTACTGAATGTAACTTCCATGAAGAAATTGTACACAGAACACAGTTCTCTTTCTTGCTGTGCGGAGAAGCACTAATAATTTAACATAAGCTTTTTTGTAGATTTTGTTTTGATATTTATGTATTTATATATTTATTTTAAATATTTAAGATTATTGACATCTGATGTGAAAAATAAAGAGATGCTGTTCTATAAGTTGAGTTGCATTTATTTAAACTTCACATACTATAGGATCATCTTCCATCAGTTTACACAGCAGGCCCTTTTAGGCACCTGAAAAGCAGCATCACGTATGTGGATTTGCAAAGTTGCACCAGGGGAAATCCTAAAAACTAAATAAATAAATAAAATATGTTTTTTAAAAATTGGCCGTTTTAAGTAGTGCAAGAGATTGTTAGCTGTTCCACTGTGAGGTGGACATGACATCATAGGGAAAGCCCCTAGTGTATTTAAAGGTAATACGTGGCTACGAGACCCGGACACGGAAAATGAAGTTACCTTTACCCACTCTTACCAATAATAGTCATGCCCACCATTTCCATATCTGGACACGACCTTTATCATTCTTATTAAACGTCACACATCAAGCTCCACCCCGCCTCCCAACACTAACACAGATCAAAAATCTTTGTAGCTTATTCCCATTCGACAAAGACACCAGTCTTTCTGCAGACTTCACTCCTCTCAGTCTTACTTTCACAAAGCTTTATATGCTGTGAATGAGTCAGTCATGTTCCAAGGGAAATAACTGCCCTATATCAATGCAACAAAGAGCAACAGAACTTGTCGGAGCATCAACATTACTGGGAAATAATAAGTCCACTGACTTTAAACGCATGATTTTATTATTATTATTAATAAACGCACAGAAAGAGATTCCCTAAATCATCACTATTTCTACCGCTTCAAAGGCAGCAAAATAAAAACTTACTGGAAAGAATTTGCTATAAGCCTCCTTTTCACTGACGTTTGTTGGTTTCTCAAAAGTAACACCCGTCTGTGCAGGAAATGATTTTAAGTATAGCATTCAATATGTTCACTATGCCACATAAAACTAGACAGAGAGGAAAAGGAAAAAGGAAACCGTCAAACACTGCCCCTAACATACTTTAGGTTTACAATGTCTACAGGCAGCCTGGAATATATATATATATATATANTTTTAAGTTGATTTTAAGGGTACAAGCCCCACCCACTGTCAATGTAGACATTTATCAGATCTCTGTATCCGCGTCACTTGGATATTACCCAAAGAAGCTTTATAAAAAAAAAAAAAATTGATTTCCTTACACATGGAGAAAAAGTCATGACGTGGGTGCGTATCCGCATCATATTATGATCAATCTTTCCCTTCCAAACATGTGCTGCAGCAGAAAGTGACTCTATAAGCAATCCAACACTACAATAAATAATTCTGTCAGGAATAAACCTGAAATCACATGCTTTAACTCGCTTATATTTAGTAACTTGTTAAAAAAAATGACAGGGTGTGTCTGAGACAATATGTTTGTTTATTTAAACATAATAATAAAAACCTTTAACTCCATAATTGTTAATTAATGGCAACAAGTAACGACCTAACACTACAATTTGTAATGAAGTTTAACAATAATGCATGTCAGTTATTATCATGTCTATCAGTACTAAACATGTCATGTAACCCTACGAAATGTGTCATATTTTAAAGGCAAAGAACTGCACACAAATTCACTTATAAGGGTTTTCTTTGTGTGCAAAGAGCAAACAGCTTCCTGTATCATGTAACTATATTACTTACTTTAAAGTATATAAATAATTATTTAGAAAAAAAGAAAAAAAAAAGAACACTACTGTACAGCCTTCGACCAAAATCTGGCTCACTGCACGTGCTGATCTTACAAGCTTTTAATAACATTAACATAACCGTAGGAGACATGCAGGAAACAATTATCTTTCACTTGCATCTGATTTTTTTTCCCACACTGATCAACACAGTTCCACCAAGTAATTTTTGAGCTACATTATAATGATATATGAGGAGTAAACCATTACTATGAGAATTGCCCAAGCTGATTATTTCCTATGTCTCTGCACACATACACACAGCAGGCACTATGCTAAAGGAAAATGTCATGCGTAAAGCAAAAGCATAAAGGGCCTACGGAATAAAAGCTCAAGTTGGTTATATACAGCAAAAACATTACTTTATTATAAATATGAACATTGCTATAATCTTCAAAGCTACCTGTGCATGCCCAACTCTTCTTCCCTTGCAAGCAAAAAGTGAAAAAGTTTATGATCCTGTCTCTTTCACACACACAAAATATTGAAGGCATCTAGTTGCAGTATCACTTTTGACAGGAAGTCGAGGTTTCCTGTGTACTACTAGTAACAAGAGAGGACGCGCGCTTGCCTCAGGCCTTAACCTTTCGAAACTAACAGAACTACTAAGAAACACTTACCTCACCTCTACCTTCTTACCTTGCTGAAAACAAACTTAATTTTTAATAGATTTTAAACTGAAATTTAAATAAATAAATAAATAAATAAAAATAAGTCATCAAAAGAATGCATCAATTCACAATGCTAACTTGAAAACGTTTTATTTTATTCGGTATCACTTTTTAAGCCACTTATTTGAGGATCACGCCATTCTCTGAAATGGCTGAAAATGTAAAGTTTACTCATTCATTTTTAACTTACAGTAGTTACATGCATTTTTGGTCACTACTGTGAGTTAAAAATGAATGAATGAATGAATGAATGAATGAATGAATGAAAATATATAGCACATAACACAACATATGATCAATATGATGTAAAACATTTTCATTCAGATGAATGGCTTTAATATCCTATAACTAATATTACCTTTTTATTTCCCCACCTTTCAAAGCTTCAATAGTAAAAATATAAGGGGGTGACTCAACAAACAAACAAAAAACAAAATTGAACAAAATAAGCAAAGCAAATCGTGTTTCTTACACACAATTATCCAACAAAATGTTTTTTTAAACAGAAAATTTATAAAAATCTAACATTTGTTACTGAATTTTTAAACCTTTCTTTCAAAGATGTTTCAAAGCTAGGACTTGTCCTCACTTTATCAAGAGATCGCTGATGGGTGGCTTCTCAATCCACTGTCCATAGCCCCTTGTGGCCAAGTAAGACTTCAGAACGCTCTTCGCTTCCTGGTACGGTTTAGCCATCATCTGTATTTTCAAAACAAATAGGCAACTACGATTACCCCGACAGTGCTATACTGTAGTTAAGGAGACATTTTAATGATTTCTCCATCGTAATATCCAATATTGCCCAGAAACTTGGAACCGGAATTTACTCTAAATTCTAAAATAAATGATTAGAATTGCAATTCTTTAAAAAATAATAAAGTTTAATACTTCTGTCAAGCATGTCTTTACTGCACTTGTGAAGAAACTACTAAATTAAACATATCTTGACCTACTGTAAATAAACCTACCTTGGCCTCCCTGTAGGAAACTGCAGCTAGCAACTCCTCTCTCTCTGCCTCTTTCGCTACCAAGTTAAAACGACTCAGCATGGCAGCTTTACACAGACGACTAGCAAGAGCAGGGCCACTTTTAAAGGGAGACCTAAAATTCATTCACACAAACATATAAAAGAAAGATAAAATGACAATAACAGCACCTTGACGAAATAAGCAATTCCGAACAACAAAAGAATTGTGACCAAGGATGATTAGCCCTGTATGCTTCATACACTTTACTTGTACACATACACCGGTCAGCCAAAACATTACAATGAAAAACATTAAGGCCAATTCCCCTTGTGCCACTGGGGCAACGCTGTCCAATCAATGCATGACTCCACAAGACCTCTGGTGGAGTGCTGTGATGTCTGGACAATCCAATGTAGTGGTCAATCCATTGGGTGGTGTGGGTTTCGAGCTGGGGCCTGAATGGATCAAGCTTGCCCATCTGTAATACTTTGGGTGCTCAATCAGATCCGTGAAATTTGGTGGCCGGACCGACGACCTTATGCTCCATATGCAGAAGGCTGTGATTCACGAGGTGTTCTGGTGCCGTTCCATCATTGCCAACATTGAGGAAATCCGCTGGAGAAAACCCACCAGCCATAGGAAGAACATGTAAACTCCAGGCACACAGATGTAAGGCATGAGTGCTAACCACTAAGCCACGGCGTCACCACTAGACGTATACACACATGCATACATAGATACATAAATTTGTCTTAGAAAAGACAGGTCGTTCATTTAAAAATCAACGAAAATATGACAAATGTCTTCATCGTTGTTTAGTTTATAAAAATGTCGGCTTTGTGGAGCTGGTTTGTTTAAAAACGTTTAAACACCATCTGCTTTAGAACTTTCCAGCAGCGCACATGCGGCGGTGCCTCAGCTCCAGCAGAAGCAAACTTGTGAAAATGGCTGCAGTGCTGGTGGATGAAGTTCACCTTAAAATACACCTACACATTTTTAACATTTAAATCAAAATACAGGGAATAATAAATTGTACAAAACTTTTTTTGCAAATAAAACTATTAAGAATGCTCTAGGAAAATCTTTGCACTGTTACACCCATTTAAAAATGCTTGGATTTATGAATATTCTTAAATATGCTTATTGGAAACATCACCATGAGCTCATGTTATCCATACTAGCTCTCCAGCTAGCTACCTGCTACTAAACTAGCTCGGCAGTTATCAGTGGTAGAGGATCTGAGTCTCGGTGTGCACTGTCATAATCTCAGTGATACCACATCTTTCACTAATCTCAGTGAGTGGTGTAGAGCCATGAAGTTTGTTTTGAAACAGCACTAAGCTGATTCAGTCTGTTTGGTTCTACGTGAATAATTGACTTAGACATGTCTCAACAAATTTGCAAATAAGGTCTGTATTATATGGAACAATCCAAGAAAAGTTAATTCACAAATCATGTATCTGAAGTACTTAAAGCACTTTGCACAGGTAGCCATATTCAGAGCAAGACTAATATGGCAGGTACGGTGTATATATATATA
>QMIH01000178.1:442236-470339 GCA_003987875.1 Clarias batrachus
TATATATTTATTTATTTATTTTATGATGCCACACATTTCATGAAACTGATATACGAATATTGTGATATGGCTACAACAGAGCGTACATTTGCAGACACTGCCATTGATATTCTGATAAGGTATAAACAACACTGTTTAGAAAAGAGGAGCAAATAAACTCTCAGTGATGAATAGTTTGATCTTAGATCTTTGGTATAAAAGGTTCCGCTTAACCTCAAGACAGCAACAAAGGAAGGAACCTGTGAAAGAGCTGGATACCAAATGTTTGCAGCTAATCCATAACCATGTGGAGTGATCCCTTGCCAGCTGAAAGAAAGACTCAACTGTTGTGTCATATTAATGTGTAAAGCTTTTAACTCAAACAACACAGTCCCAACTGTAAAGTGTGGGGGTTGCAGCATCATGTTGTGGGGGTGTTTTGCTTTGTTAGATCACTGTCTGACTTTAGGAAACAGCTGGCAGGACAGCAGGGAAATGCCCCCAACAGTGATCCTGTACAGACTACCTCTTTACGCTAGGAAAAATGCTGAAACATGGTTATGAGTCAGCTGGACCTGCTAGGTGCAGACATTGCCATTAAGTTCCTGTTGTTTTTGAGAACACAAAGTCAACTGGACAGCAGGTAAACGTAACGAGTTATTAGTTGTAACAAAGCACATCAAAGAAATATAAAAAAATGTATAAACAAGCAACACGAACATGTGCTTGTTGGTGAACAGTAACAAAAATACCTGAATTCTTGCAGTGTGCAGTCACCTGATAATTACTACACTTTCGTTTTCTTAGTGCAAGTCTCTATTCATGTTTTGAGGGCAGAGACCATCAACAGCTTTATCTGTTTGACAGCATGAACAAGGAATGCTAGAATACATGAGACAAATTGAGTTTTGTGGCTCTGCTCTAAAATCAGAAAGATAACCATATACAATATGTATAGGACTACAAAACAGTCTAAAAATTAAACATATTATGAAACATGATACACTTGATTTTTCCCCAGACAGACATTTTATCTGTCTCAGTCCATTCTTGTTTTATTAACAGTTAGGAGTTAAGAAGATAAAAAGACTATGTGTATTCTAAACCTATTTCTTTATTTTCCTTATAAGCAAAAAAAATAATCCAAATATACACATTCTTGTTGTATTGTATGATATAAAATACTGCTGTATAATACTAAAATAATGCTAAATGTTAATTAATTAAACTGGTAGCTCACAGCTGCTAGTAGCCCATATAAAAAGTGGAGAAAACACTCTTTAAATAATCCCATTACTTTATATAAACATATCTGCAAACATAAACTGACCAGTTCAAATAAACATACCTGCATTTGATACAGTAGACTACATTAAGAATGCACAATGCAATATCACTTCAGGTCAGCTATTTATTCCTGTATTTTGAGGTTCTTCTTTAAAAAAAAAAAAAAGCTTGTCGACATTCTCTACAGCCACCCGGGAGCGGTTTGCACTTACAATGACGCTTTGTGACAATGTCGCTGGGTGACAATCACGCTGGGTAATGGCGATGCAGATGTGTAGTCATGTTGGAGGTGTTTCCATTTGAGTAGGCGACACGTGTAAAACAACACTTGCAAACAGTCATTTTTTTGTTTTCTCTCCCTCGCCATTCTACATAATGATGAAACCGAAATGTGAAATGCGATTTGAAAGACGGTGGTGCTTCTTCGTAGCGCCTCTCTTCACCACCGCTATTGGTAAAGTAATGCGTGAAATCCGACACTAGAATAGAACAGTTTTAACGCATAGTGATTTATTACGTACTCGTAGGGAGCTGTTTATTCATCCCAACACATGGACTCACTGGCACACAATACAGTAATTTCAGAGGGAAATCTATTGTATATGCAAGGTAACTACTCATATGCCCAACTGAAAAGCCATGGATGCTGAAGTGAATGGTTCCATATTATGCTGAGAATTGTGACATTCCTAGTAACTATCTGCAATTCCTAATGCTATTGTCAATCATGCCGAGACCCAACTTACACCATTCCTGCCAGAAGCAATGAACCAAAATTCCTGCGCTTTAGGAAAAACTTTCAAACGTGTGCAAAGTTTTGCCCTTGACTAGACTATTTGCGT
Source organism: Clarias batrachus (assembly GCA_003987875.1). Lineage (NCBI taxonomy): Eukaryota > Metazoa > Chordata > Actinopteri > Siluriformes > Clariidae > Clarias > Clarias batrachus. The sequence goes on from QMIH01000178.1 coordinate 444,345, forward strand.
AAATGTATAAGCCTGTAATAAATAAACTGGATGAAAATAAAATCAAACAAACTCACTTTTCCACAGATTTGCCTTCCGCACTATCTACAACTTCAAGGGAAGCATCTCCTTGGCTCCAGTTGAGGCTGAGAGGTGTCTGGGTGCTGTGGGTGTCTGTAGGGATCACAGAGGGCACCAGGATAATATGTGGTTGATGCACACTGTAATACATGGGCAACTTGGAAGTGACACCATCCACTCTCTTTACTGCAACCTCCATGCCACGTGTATCATTGCAGCTTTCACTACCTAAAGCCAAACACATACTGTGTTAAGAGAAACAGTTTAACAGCACGGGTTACTAACCAAGTTTAAAGTACACACAATACTTGTACAACCTGCATAAAAAACAGGACCAAAACACACACTGGCATTCCCATCAGTTCTTATTTTCAGCAGAAGCACTTACCAATAAGAATGCTATTGACACAGATGGGCTCGATAAAGTGGCTGAGTAGTGCGCCCTGGAAGCCCAAAACCTGCCACAGTGTGATTTTGTCAGTAGCTGACATGCTGATTACACGAGACCCACTCGGGTCATGTGCGGAAGAGAACACGGAAAAGGCTTTTCCATCTACGGTCACATGAAGACCAATCTGATTATTTACTTCCCAAGCTGAGATGGACAGGGGGTTGAGACGACTAGAGAGAGAGTTGAGAAATACAAAGAATAATATTTAAGAACTACAACTAATAGGGATACAAAAAATTAAAACAATTCTTGGATTTGGTGGGTATGAGACAATATTTACCTAAATAAACTAATATTAGTGAAACATAGGTCATGGTAAATTTAGGAGCTTATTTAAGAAAATAAATCAAAGACTCTCCAAATTCCAAATGGTCTGCGCAATCTAAAAATATGAAATGTAAGTGCACCTGAAAAATTAGTAGACACTGTGATGTAATCATGTGAGAACATGTGCCAGAACCTTAAAGGATCTTTTCAAAAAATTGGGGCAGTTTTGAATGGGAGGTCCTCTGCAATATTAGTATAGTGTGCCTAATAAAGTGCTCAGTAGCTCTATGGTATTCAATTTAAAAACTGAATCCTGAGATGAATTCCATTAATTTAGAAACCACCAAAAAATAAAGTCAAATATGTTTGTAACTAGCTTTCTTTTTAAACGTCTGGGCAGTGTGTAACACCATACAGACGAGAGGGCATCTGGGCAGCTCCTTTGGGCAGCTGATTGAGGTACAAATTCAGGGTGAATTCCCTCCTCAAACTTAAGAGTTTGGTCCCATCATCCAAATGAAACACTGACTTCTCCTCCAGCGCAGGATTCCTACTGTAGAACAATAGCAGGTGCCTGTACAGGTACCTACAAGATATTCAGGATAAATCCAACATGACATTTAGCTCATTTACACATCAACATTCAAAGTCAACTGTTCTCCATAACAAAAAGATTCTATAGTGTCAGGACAATACTTCATAAAATTAACATCCAAGCTAATCATATTAACTCCTAGAGAGCCTTATATCAACACATTATAACAGGCAATTTACTACACTGGCATTAGTAGAACACACTTTGGTCAAAAACATACTCCGGTTTAACTAAAACCTCTGCTGGCCACACTTTATCCTGTCATTCTGTTCAAGACTACTGTCTACCCAGTCACTGCTGTACAAGTGTGAACAGAAATTTGTGCGCAGTATAAAGTATTTTTTGTCGCAATGAAGTGTGTATGAATGTACAGAGAGGTTCAAGAAGGTTCTCATCAGAACCGGACACCCATCCACGTCTAATGACAAACGTCTACAAACTCATCAAAGTATACTGAAAAGCAAGGAGGATTATGGCAAAAAAATATTCTATATTTTTGTCTTTATATATTTATTTAATATTTATTTAAGTAAGTTAAATGCATCCAGAGTATGGATAATTTCTTAAATCCTCGTACAGCAAGATTCAATGTTGGGTGTCTTAACATGATACATGATTCTCATACACTAAAAAACAAACACTGGTGCACTTTGGTGCAAACATACTAATTGTTTCAACTGAGTTTTAAAACAGTATAACCTTAGAAACCTGGCAAATGTAACTTTCAAATGGGCATGTCTAAAGCATGGAGTGCACTCTTACACTATTTTGACGCAGCTCTTGGTAGCTATAGTGGATTTTGTCATGGGCTTGTCATTCTAATAACCATATTTTCTGCATCAGAGGTAGTAAAAAATAAAGAACACTAAAGGAGATGATGTGTCCAAAAATTTGACTGGTTGTGTTTAGTCTGGTAACGTTTGGGATTTTAATCTGTAAATTACAACCACTAAAATCTAGTGAAGGAAATCTGTAGCTAAGCAAATGCATGACTCAAATGTCAACAGCAAATGGTCACACACGTGTATGTATATATACATACATATACACACCTGCTTATTTAAGAAGTTTTCATTTGCAAAAAAGTGCATAAAAGTATGCAGAAACAGGCTTCAAAAAGTAGACAGTGTGTGTATATAGGGATACAGTGTGTATATTATGGCTAAAAAGTGCAATAAGTTTGCTGACCTCAGGAGTGATCTCCTTGCAGTCACAACAGCATGAGAATCATGAAGGATGCGTCCACGAGGTACCAGACTCCCTTTTGTGTTACAGTTGCCTGTACCAAGAGCCACCACTTCACATCCAGATGCTGTAATTAGACATAGCACAGTTCTAAATGAAATGTTAACCAGTATTAGGATGTTTTAGGATGTTAACACTTAGTAATATAATATAAACAAATAAATAAAACTATAAATATAAAGGTAGGAATTGTTTTGTTGTAAAGCACTTGATCAGCCTTTATTTGTCTATTTAAGCTCTGGGAACATCTTGACACATACCTACTACTAGTTTATACCAGAGCTGCTAAATTCTCAGTTCTGTCTGGTCAGAAAGTGTTGATTCATTAAGTTCTTGAATCCAATTGGTCAAGGGGTGTGCGTTATATATATTTTTTTTTAATCCAAACATTCCAATACATTATTGTTTCCATAGTAACTGCTCTCACACAAGGTCTTGTAGTGCTTGTGCGCCACATGAACTAATCCTATAAGCAGATTTTGCAAATTCTGCAAATGGTGCTTTGTGAGTCACATTGTTAAAACTGGGGAGCTTACTGTCTCTGGTTTCTTGGTGGCATGACAAGGTTCAAGTAAGAAGTAAAGGGGGGGGGGTGAAGATGAGGAAATGGTTTATGGATAAGAAATAATGGAAACTTACTTGTCTCCCCCACGTTCCACAACATTAAACCTTACAATAAACCATTAAAAAGTGTGCATGAATTATATTTCATAATTAATAAATTGAGCATTGTTTGAATTATCAAATAAGTTGAACAATATGACTGTGATGTTGTACAAAAACAATGCACTAAAAGAGTGTGTTTTGTATTATTCATTTACAACAAAGCAGCACAATCACTAAAATGTACAGTATATATAATTTTGTACTGTATATTGCATTTGTAAATAATTTTAATCCATGCTCTCTCTTTAACTTATCTTATATCTTTGGAAGTATACTACAATATTACACAGCTTTATGGTAACTGCGACTCACAACAACAAGGATTTTAACTATCACTGATATTTTCTGCACATGATAAATAAACTTGTTTCCTCACCTAAATTATGCATAAACATAAATCTTTACCCATACTTAAAATAAAGTAGAAGCCACTTAGTGGAGAATAATAAATAGATATTTTAAATATATTTTAATTGCAAGAACCACAATCACTTTCACAGTCAAGACCTTCAGCAAACCATGAAGGAGAATCTAGGCCACTGCATACTTGAGCTGTGGTCACGTGTACATGCTCAATTCATGGGAAAATTTTTTCAGTTGAAAGAACTGCACAGGACAAAAATGACACTCAGTAAACAAAACCCAACCAAGAAATATAAATGTTAATCTCAGGAATGTTGTTCTCGGATACGCTTAATACAGACAACTGGGATATTTCTCATTAGTGTCGCAAGTTGGTATGTAAAACTTAATGTAACACTTGTTTTTCTGAAATTACTTGGCACTGCTTTTGTGCTTTTGACTCAGCAGAAGTTGTACTGTATTATTTGCAAAGGACGATGTAAAAATCTGTTCTATTCAAAATAGTGCAAGCTTTGACAGGAAAAAAAAAATGCTCACGTTTGACAAGATTACATTATCACCACAGAAACAGGAAGTGTGCTGGCCTAAATAGTGAGTCTTAAAAAAAGAACAGATGAGAAACATGTATCTAATTAATTTTTAAATGTTTCCAAAAATATATTCATGAAATTAATTATTAAACTAATTTTATTAACTTTACTCAAACTGGTAATTTGTTACATGGCACATGTGAGAAGAAAGATGGCATTTAGCTGTTCAACAAGTCAATTAAAATTTAAACTTACGAGAATGAAGTACAAATGCAGCTATTGTTTCACCAGAGCCGGAAAATTCTGGGTAACTGTCCATCAGCCTGGAGAAAACATCCTTAACAGCAGCAGGAACCAGTTCTTTAATAGGATCTTTTCCTTCTGAAACAACATGAACAGATAAACACAATGCAACACCAAATACAACGAATGAATAGAGAAATGCATTTTACTGCATTTAGAGCAATTAGCAAAGCAATTAAAATTTTTATGCAGCAACACTGTCCACTATAAGCTATGTCTATGTTTACACTTGCAACTAAACTTTTTTTTTTTAGATGACAAGTGAACACACACACTGTTCAAAAGTTAGTATCCCCTCTTTTAATTCAATGTTTTTTTGTGTGTGTAAAATCAGAATATTCACCTGATCATAGTGAGTCTCAGTATTAGGCAAATATTAAACACAGTTGTACAACACCACATAACTTTTTCAAACATGCCATTATATATTTAAAGCTAAAAAAACATGTTTGCAATACTAAATACTTCCCAAATTCAACAGCTTGTACATGAAACTTTAGCGGCAATAACTTCTTGTATGACTTTATCAGGTCTCATATCATAGTGGAAGACTTTTTCCCCACTCTTCCATAAAACATTGCTTCAGTTCATTAAGATTTTCGGCATTCGCTTATGCACAGCTCCCTTAAGGGCAAACCACAGAATTTCAGTTGTGGTGATGTCTGGACTTTGATTAGTCCATTTCAAAACCTTGATTCTTTTATTTTTCAACAATTCTGTTACAGATTTACTTGTGTGCTTCCGATCATTGTACTGCCAATTTTTACCAAGCTTTAGCTTTCAGACAGATGGCCTCACATTTGCTTCTAGAGTACTCTGGTATAACACAGAAGTGCATGGTCAACTCAGTGACTGCAGGTCAGGTCCAAAATAGAACAATTCCAAATCATCACCATGCCACTGTCATGCTTGACAATGTGTGCAAGGTGTTTCTGTTGAAATGCTGTTTGGTTTTGCCAAACATGGCACTGTCTGTCTGAGCTCACAGACGCCCCCCATAATTTGCTAGGCTTGCTAGGACTTAGGTGGGAGTGAGAGAATGCCACTGCCACCGCCTTGCCACCAAGCTATACATTTAAATTTGCTGTTAAATTCCAAAGATTTATGAAAACTATGAAGATTATCAATTTCATTTCAGCATATTGTGCCTTCTATCGCATACATATCTAAAGGTACGCAATTCCCAGAAATATATTTCTGACCTCCCCATTTATATTGATATTGCACAACATGTAGCAGCATCATTAAAATTTCTGTAAAGTTTAAAGTGTCCTAGCAAGACGATTCAAACATCAAGTACAAAATGATGGTACATGCTCAGTGACCACTTAGCAGAATATCAAAATATAAAATTTTTTAAAATGTTCCACGAAACTAGATAATGTTTACCAAAAGCTTTCGGTGATGCAGTGTCATGCTCCAGATTAGGCAGTAGCTCCTCTACGGCCAGCTGGGCTGCTCTGGCTCTGGCCTGCTTCTTATTGATGCCCATGCCCGTTTTATACTCTACTCCATCAATCACAGCACAGAACGCAAAGTAGAAACCCATTACTCCTCCTGGAAAGAAAAAAAATAGAAGGGGATACCTTTATATTTTAACTTTGACAATAAACTGAAATGTGCGGTGCATCTCAGAAAATTACAATATTGTTAAAAGTTATTTTTGTTTTCGTGATTTAATTAAAAAATAGAAACTCCAACTCTAGATTTCAAACCTTTTGCTTTTTAATTTGAATGATTATGGCTTACGGCTCATGAGAATCAAAAGTACAACATTAAACAAATCTTGTTACAATGTTAAATTTTATACAATATAAATAACACGTATCTCTCTGTCTTGTTCAGTACACGCAACCACAATCATGAGAAAGACTGCTGACTTGACAGAAGACGCGGTCCACAGGGCGGACCATTTGTAGGATGTAATTGCTGAAAGGGCTGGCTGTTTGCAGAGTGCTGTATTGAATCATATTCAGAGAAATTTAACTTTAAAGGAAAGTGTGATAGGATGACTGCAGCCTCAGGAAGATTGTCAAGCAAAGCTGATTTAAGAACTTGAGAGAGCTTCACAAAGAGTGGAGTGAGGCTGAGTGGAGAGATGCCAATTTCCTTTTCCAGCAGGACTTAACACTATAAAGCGAATAAATTAACATACTTAAGAAGCCAGACATTTCTCTACGGTAAATCCTTTTTTGATTGCTCTTTGGAAATATCCTGATTTCTCAGATATTGGATTTTTTATTTTCATGAGCTTTTATTTTCATGTAATTAAATATGAAATAATTAAATAAAAAGCTAGAAATATTTCAGTTGACATTTAATCAATCACTTCTGGATTAAATTCTGAAAGAAATAACTTTTTTTGTTATTCAAATTTTCTTTAGATGCACTATATAAATAAATACAGCGAGGCCCAAAAAACATATACACTCAACATAAAAAGTGCATGTACTGTATGCCTTTCTTCTGAAGGTCACATGATGGCATCAACAATGATGCAACATCTTTAGAGGAAACATAATACTACACATTGTTGCTATAAATCAATTAAACTTTTTAAAATGGGCATAAATAACAACTGCTGAAATGTTTAAATTTTTGGGTGCCTCTTTAAATGCCAAAAACAGAACAACCTGAAGTTACAGTCTCCTTCATCTCCAATTGAAACTGTAGAATCTGCGAGAGCTGGTAAAGAAAAGACACGGCATGAGTCTCTCCAGTCTTGTACCTGTCAATCAGCTCTTTGGGGATGGTTTTCTCTTTGGGCCCTGTTGAACACAAGTCACATTAGAAAGAGGTTTCACTTCATAATGACAATAAATAATGAATTTGGAATTAAAAACTAGGAAACTTTGGCCTTCCAAGTGGTTCAACAGGAAAGCGATCACCTAGTTTGAATCCTGTACGAAAACAGCAAATCTGGCAGTACTAGCTCACCCCTTCTAATCAGGTCATATTACTTACCCTCCCTGGATAAATATAACGCATAAGTAACCTAATAGAAAAATCAGACATGGATGTCAACTGTAATACAAGTGGACAGTATACATTTTAAGCAGCTGTCCACAAACAAGTGCATAATGCTCCAGTTAAGCCCGAATGGTTGAAGTAAATGCAATAGTCAGGAGCGCAATTAACTATATTCATATAACAGGATCTGGTTCTCATGACTCAGCTACCTGTCTCAGGCAGAGAGAGACAGGCTTGATCCAGTGAGCCATGGTAGGCATTGGTGGGTTCAGAAGCAGATGGCTGAACTAAAGCAGAGAAGCTGGCTGGTGGTGCCATGCTGCTCTTAACAATCTGAGCAAAACTGGCCCCTCTGGACACACGATACGCTCCTCCTCGTCCCAACATCCTCTGGCTGCTGGAACGTAATCTGTAAATGTTGAAAAGATACATGGATGAATACTTTCTGTATACTAAGAAAAACCTATTAAAGTTTTCATTTCTGCCTTGCAGGGCTATTTTCACCTAGAAAAACATTAAAACATTATTCAAAGGTTTGGCCACACCTCAGTGGTTTTCCTTTTTTTTTTTTTTTAACATTATAAATGAATGCTGAAGACATTCAAACTATGAAAAACATGTATGCAATTATGTAGTAAAAATAAAATAATATGTTTTAGATTGTCCAAAGTAACTACATTTAGCTTTGATAGCTTGGTGCACACATGAAATTCTCTCATCAGATTCACAAAGAAGTCACCTGGAATGGTTTTCAATACACAGGAGTGCCTTCTCAATAGCCCTATTAGTGATACTGAAACGTCTGTATAAATCCATATTATGGCAAGAGCTGAGCGTTAAGTAAAGCAAGAAAACATCAATCTAAAAGCTATTTGTTGGAAAAGGTGACTGCCTTATGAGGCTGATTGAGAAAGTGCCAAGAGTGTACAAGGCTCTCATCAAAGCAAAAGGTGGCTACTTCTAAGAATTGAAAATTCTTGGTTATTTAACACATTCTTCTTGACTTAATAAAAGTATCATTAAAAAAATGTATTTACTCAGATCATACTAAAATCTGTTTAATGATCTGACTAATTGAATTGACAAATATGCAAAAAAAATCAAATACCTTTTCATTGCACTGTGATTTAACAACAACTGAATATAACTTTAAATAGAGGGGTTTAACTGGGCAAAAAAAAGGAACTATGGGAAAATTGCAGTGATTAAATTATTATATCTCTAAATAGAGGAGTTTGGCTAGGGAAAGAGTCCTTGTGACATGCTGCTGGAACGGACAATGAGTAATTTATTATGCATATAGTGTACTTCAGCTGCACTTCATGCTGTGTTAATAGCACCTGCCAATATCCCTTAGGCACTGACTGTACTTGACTTGCCTACGTTTTCACAGAGTGCATGTCATTTGCACTCGGTCCCTAAAACGCAACGCGCACCACGAAATTTTTACTTTTTTTGGTGTTGTTATATCGACTACAAACATGTCGAAACATAACAATTCCTCTTACATTACTTTTGTGCTACAATACATAATAGGGATTAATTAGCGTTTAAAATCCGTGAAAGCCAAATATCTAACGAACATCAACCGTCTAACGAACTTTCCCGCAGCGCGCTCTCAGTTGAACCTAATTATCTGCGACCAGACAAAATAGCTTTTAAACATTTACAGATACTGCAAACATTTCTAAGATTACAACCAGCTCAAACAAAATCTACACGAGTTTAATAACGTTTGACAAGCATTAACGCTCACACAGCGCGTTAGTTATAACACATGGAGTAATTAATTAGCTAGCTAGCCGAACGCAATTTCTGTGCTAATCTAGCTCAGCTACTAGCCAGCAAGTTTAAATAAAATTAAGATTATTCTCAAAAGCATTAATTTAATGGCTTTGCAATAACTACTAAATAATATTCATCTTTTTTTTGTTCGCTTACAGTATTGATAGTTGTTTTACTTTTTCTTGTCGTGTAAAATGCACCTGTGAACGCCGGTTAATTTAGGCTCGATCCCAAATCACCTCATTCACTCTGAAGGACGCACTGCATGGTCACGTTATTGTGCTGATACAGAGACTAGACATCAATTTGAAATCTTTAAGGCACTAGAAATCATTGTGCCTTAAAGTGGATTGGATGTAGAGCTTGTGACTTTTGTTCAAATATATGAGATTAAATAGACTGGAAAAATTAGGAATGAAATTCTGGTTGCAGAGATTTCTTGTATTGTTATAGTAGTGGGAACATTATTATTATTATTATTATTATTATTATTATTATAAACTGTTTGGTCTAAAAAGAAAAGTGTCTGAATTGTTAGGTCTCAAGATGAAGGAGAATTATTGTATATTGTTGTATCTGCACCAAGCACCTGGATACACTTACTGGTTGAACCCGAACTGGGAGAGATAGAAAAAACACACACACACAAAATGTCTGAAGATCTCTTTTTATCAGCAGAGAGAGAGCATATTTAAGTTGTATAGTTATTGGATGTTGTGCTCATACTGTGTATAGTGTCTTGTTTTATGTTGGTCTTTACTTTGAGAGAGCCTGAATTATACTGAATTATGGTTTTAATTCTTTCAGCCAGGTCCCCCATGCCACATATGTCCCACACATCAGAAGAACCAGTCATTAACATGTAAGTCATAGAGAAACCTAGTGCCCGACAGATGATAAGAAATGAATGAAAAATGAGGGGTATGGGAAGCTTCTGATTCACTCACTCATCATCTATACTGCTTTATTCCGTATACAGGGTTGCAGGAAGGCCTGGAGTCTATCCCAGACGACTTAGGGCATGAGGCGGAGCATGGACAGGGTGCCAATYCATCGTAGGGCACACACATACACACACTCAGTCACACACTATGGACAATCTGGGAACCAGTTAGCCTATTCTGCATGTCTTTGGACTGTGGGAGGAAACCGGAGTACCAGGAATAAACCCACCTTGTACTCTAAGTCTCGTTAGTCTTGAGGCAATCGCCAGAGCCCTGTGTGTAAGGCAGTAATTGGACATCAGTTAATTTTTCGCTCTCTCTCTCTCTCACACTCACACACACACACACACACACACACACACACACACACAGATGCAATATTTTGGAATATTGGAATATCCAACAGGAAAACAAACATAATATTTTCCTCAGATTTTCATTTGGACCTTCAAAGTACTGCTTAAAAATCTCAAATGGCATATCCAGTGAACTTTACTGTATATCAACGTCCAAAGAGCACCATGCAATTACTGGAACTGATCCGGTATGTAGCTGTACAACTTTTCATCCAGTTCTCCCATACCACCCTGTTTCCACACTGCATTCACTGACATCCTGTAGTGACTTGCATCAGAATTCAAACACTCATGCTTACCTACAAAAGCAAAAACAGACCAGCCCCCACCTATTTTAGATCTTTTATTGCAGCCCGCTCTATACCATGCTTCCTTTAAGACTCTATAGTAGCTACTTGCCTGGACCCATTATATCACAAGGAAAACTTGCAACTGTCATCAGAACTGGGTGTCACAACAAACTAACTCAGATTGTGTTTAGATTAAGTGTAGATATTATCTATCACTTCAGCAACATACATAAACAAAAATTGTTATTCATTTAAAAATCTGGTGATTTGTTTACTTGGCACTTTTAGACTCATAATCCTTGAACTACTGAAAATACACATTTGTTAGTTATTTTAACGCACTTCTGTAAGTTGCATGGGATAATGTCATCTGTGAAGTGACACACATGTAAAATTAATTAATTAAGTGTTTAAATAAATAATTCACCATATGTTTCTATCGTCTGAAACTCTTCTATTTCCATAGCAAACATTCCCCTGAAGAAGGTGATGATAATGGTAGAGCAGTGTGGCGCTCTTCAACCACTGAAAGAGAATTAAGACTGCTCTATATCGTCCAGATTAGTAATGAAAGGCCATGTGAGGTCCTCTGTGATGTGCATATCAAAAAACTTGGAGATTCTGACTCTCTCCTCTTCTACCTCTAATTGAGTAAAAGTTTTACACTGGATCTGTATTTTACTTACAGTAAAGATGTGTAGTTATCTATACTTTTCACAACTAGGAGCTGCAAATCTACCCTCCAATATGATTTAGATATATTTTGGAATTTATGAATTCATTTATCTGTACCAGCAGCTTTAATGTTAGTGTCAAAACTTGATATAAAAAGTAACTGTAATTTCGTGGCAAACCTTTGTTTTGTGAAGGTAAAATATTTATTAATTTTAAGGAAGGCCAACTGAAGCAAACCTGACTTTGGCTAGCTAAAATTTCTCAACCCTCATGAAAGAGACCAGGCTTATTTCAAAGAATGTGACATTATTTATTGTATGCATTATGATTAGTGTGGCTGGAAATTCCCTGCTCCTGTTGGTCACTGTTCTACATCTAGAGGCCTGAACATAGTAAAAAAAAAAAAGACTATAAGACCCACCAGTGGAAACTTCCTCTCAATTTCACAAAAGGGACAGCAATTCTTAAATGAAAAAAGCACTGTGCTATACAATCAACCAAGTTTCGATTTGGTGCTTGAGGTTTATGCACATGCAGCACCCCGTTGGATAAAAAAAGAACTATGCCTCTATTAGAGGAAATGACATATGAATAAAAGTGAAAGGGTCGGTGGTCTGAGTAGTTGCAGAAAAGTTTTTACATTAAGGCCTTCACATTGGGTAAGGAAAGGGCAACAGGGGGGATTTTTACACAGCATTTACTGAAGAGGAATCAAAAAAGCCAGTTGAGTTAATCTTTTTCAACAGCAATCTGGCCAACATACATGCAATGAATACAGATATAGTACATTAAATTGCAGTCTGACGCATACAAACAAATGAAATATTCTTAAAAATGTTGTATGATTAGTCTTAGATTGTGTGAACCATCTAACATACAAGTCCTGGGGAATGAGCAGTTCTTATAGAAAGATAATGTATTAGAATGTGCACATTAGTATAAGTCTGTGAGTTGAACAGCACCATCGTCAGAGCTACTGTAGGAAATGAATGAATTACAAAACACACTAAAATAAATAAATAAATAAATTTTGAACAGTGATCCATTGTATCCAGTTGCCACTCTTAGGTTTAATAATTTTTAAAAAAATATGTTATGAATTTTATTTTTATTAATTGTTATTAGAATGTAGGTGTACCATCATTCCATTTGGAAAGTGCTTTTTTTTTWAAAAATAATCTGCCATGGAGATTTTATCCTGCAGTGGTAAATACAATCCATTGAAATGGAAAGCATGTGGTGAATTTGATAGATGCAAAACTTCCCTTAGCTATGGAAACAATTATCAACCACTTTTAGAAGACCAACTAGTCACTACCCTAAGCGGCTTTCACCGCTCAGCAGGGGAGTCCCCCGATACTTCACGTGTTGTATACCAAAGTATTCATCCCAGTGGACATATTTGGAAGTTATGAAAGTATATTCATGTATATTGTCTGGGTGGGTTTTTTTTTAAAGAATTTGTTTGGAATGAACGAATAGATGTGCTCAGTTTATAGAAAGAAACATACAACGGAAGCACTTTTCACCTCAATGGCAGAAAGCCCACACATGTGCATACGCACTAATATCAATGCCTGGAAAAACCTCAATATGAATGTGACGCGTTTTGTTTCCATACACAAACATTCACGTCTGAACTTATCGACCGAGATGATGCTCTGGTCTCACTGTCCTATTTTACTGTACATGCTTTAGTAATAATGCCTGCTATCAGTGAGGGACTGGGGATGTGTATGTGTTAATACATACTGTTGATGTAAACAACTCTGTGGTTGTGTGGCATGCAACCAAAGTTAGTTGATTACCCTCCTTCCCCTAAACGGTTTTATTTTCACTCACATTTGTCCTGACGATTTAGTCATAAGAGGATTTAGGTCGGCTAGGTTGGTGTATAATACATTCCATTTCCGTACGGGAACATTTAAAGAAATGATGAATCATCTACTCTGCCATCAGAAATCGCTAAGCGGAAAATAAAAATTTATTTCCGATTATCGCTTATGTGTTGACCGAGCATCGATTCCTCCTTAATAATAACTAATTTGTACATTTTACCTGATATAGGTCTAACTACATATGTAAATTATTAGGATTCTAAGAAAACTGTCTATGACTGTATGGGGTAAATGGGTAATTCTTTCTAGTAAAGTGTCATGCTGTAACAAGCACTACTGAACAGTAAACTTGAGAAACAGTTAATTAAATACTAATACTGTGTATAACCGACTGTTTCAGAATGACTGGATGATGACATAAAATAGTATATAGCTATACATTAAAGTAGGTTATACCACAGTGCTGCCAAATTCTTTAGTGTGATTGGTCAAAATGCGCTAATTCATTTCCTATAGTAGCCTTATATACTGACAATGATGCTGTGTAATTCACCTCACAGAGTTATACTAATGCGCACATACTAATACATTAGTTTTCTATAAGAACTGCTCATTCTCCAAGACTTGTAATGTCGATGTTTCACATAATTTAAGTCTAACTATACAATTTGGTGAAGTTTGCTGCCAGGAGAAAATTGTTTAATATTTTTGGAAGAAGTCCAAATTGTCAGAATTTGTTTGTCAGAATAGTCAGTCACAGGAAATCATCTGCACAGACAAGCTCAACAGTTACTAGCTAACCTATCGTGGCTATCTGTAAGCTCATGCATGTGGAAGGGGCGGATAGCGTGAGTGCATTACGCTGTCCCCATCACTGCATGAGCAGCGCAGGGTAGAAAAACTCTGACTTCATTTTATTGCCACATAATGTTGCCGAGCCTAGACCTGACCAACTAGGCAACCCCGGTTCATAACACTGCCTCCACAGGCTTGTACAGTAGCCACTATGCACAATGGGTGCATCATTTCATGCACTGCCCTTCTTACATGCCTCACCCATAGCTCTGGAAAAGGGTCAATCTGAACACAAGAACACATTTTTTTCCATTGCTCCAAAGTCCAATCTTTATGTTTCCCAAGACTTTTTTAAATACATAAGACATTTTTCTCACTAGACTCACTACAAGTTGTTTTCTTAGGGCACCAAAACTGTGTAGTTCCAATCCTGAGAGTTCTCATCACATTGTGTGTGTATGGAAATGCTCTTACTTTCACAATTAAACACAGCTATGGTTTTTACTGTTGATGCAACCTCAAGTGTTAAAGTGATCTCCATTCATGGTTTAATCCAACCACATTTCTTCCAGAAAGTTGATGGTTCAGCACTATCCTTCCAGATTTCGAGAATGTGTTAAACAATTCGTTATCCAGTTCCAGTAATTTCAAATCTTTGCTTGATACAGACCAGTAATTTGATTCTTCTAAATTGGTGACTTTTTTTTTGGCCAGCGACTATAATTCCTTGGTCCTTTTTTAAAAAAAATAATAATTAAAAAAAATTAATAAATAAATAAATAAATAAAANCTTAAGAGAGGAAAATTGATGTTGGCAATTAAAAATACTTCTTCCTAAAAATACTTTAATCGTCTGGTTCTAGTTCAAGTTTAAACCAGCTCATTTCAGTAATGGGACAATGGAACATTTTTTCATTCCAGCTCTAAAATTAAATGAAATTAGATTTTCCGTCAACGAGTAACAGTAAGATGATTTGTTAGAACATTAAGTCAAATTAACTGCAAGTTTTTTGTATAGTGGCTGGAGAAGTTTTTTTTTTTTTTTTAGATATTCTTTCTGATGTCACATATATATATATATACACACTAAATAAATGATTTAGTTTCTTTGAACTTTCCTATTATTCAAATGATAGTTTGCAAACGAAAAGTTTATGTCTCTGCAATTTTTACTACCTATACATTCATTACAGAATTACACTCCAGTTGCAGGCTGACATGTACTGTGTAATATAACCGAAATCCTGATCTATGTATGCAGCTCCTTTTTTATTCATCACATGAAAAAAAAAAAAWAAATCGTCACACTGTACATTGACGTTTGTAATTAAGTTGAGCTGCTGTCTTGGACCATCCAAGTATTTTGCTTGTAAAAAAAGTTGCATGGCACAACTACACTGACATGGAGAACCTTTTTTGTGACAAATCGGAAGCTCAGTCCCAGTCAATCAGCTTCCTCAGGAATGCAGTGAACTGTAATGGTGTGGGATTAATACTCTGAAATCAGCATGAATCAAATCATACAAGAACACAAACTTGTATGAACAAGTATGAACTTTATAAAAAATATACATGTACAGTAACATGCATCAGAACAGGTAAATCATATTTGATACAGTCTGATAATTTATCATTAAAGAAATGTTTCAACGTTTCCATGATAATTCTTCTAATAAAAAYAGTGTCAATGCATGGCAAAACTTTCATCTTGCATATTAAAAAGGCACCTTTATATAAAAACTGGTATTTAAAATGAAGTTGACAAACATGAAAAACAATAAAACACTTCACAAACTTGGCCTCTGCAGAAATCACAATAAACAAATGCAGAATGGAATTTACAATATTTCTTGATAACATTATTTTGAATTTTGTCCGTCTTTTTCCAAGGCTGGATCTGGTCTTGATTTTAAATTAGCCCCTGTTCTGAAAGATCAGCATGATTCTTCTCTCTTTTTTGACGATTTCTTTTTCTAACCAATAAAAACAATACATTGTTGATTATTATTGGAGCTTTTCATTAATGGAGACAGAATATAGATGAACAATACTCAAATGTGCATGGAGAGATTACATGTGTTATGGCACCTATACTGTACTGTATACATTGTCTTCATCAGAGCATTTTATCTAAAGGTGGTGATGATTCTTTCCTACCAAAACTTTTTGGTCTATTAAAAAATTTCTTTTACTTTTTAAATATTTTTTTTCCTAAAGTAGAGTTTAAGACAACAGTTCTTAAAGCAATCAGTGCAAAACTGACTTTTCTTTTAACCAATAACCCACCATTATCATGTTCTAATAGCTATTATTCACACATTAAAAGCTCTATGGGGTTAATAGAGCTTGTAATTTGAAAGCCATCACAATTAGATTTTGACACTTACAATTCACTTATGGTAAAGTGTTTTTCTAATGAATTAACTATTTTTTTAGTATTCCTTCTTGTGATCCCAGTAAATATCGTCTACTTTAAAAAGTTAAGTAAAATTCCAATTATGCACCTTACATAAGGTATAACATAGTGGCCTACCACTTTTTTTTTTTACCATTAAAATGAACTTTAATCTAGGATTGTTTAGTAATGGGAAATACACACGCACGCGCACACACACACAGTCTGGTAGAAGGGCTACCAGTTTGTTCCGTCAGAACAGAAACAGGCTAAATGCCTTTTTTGGAAAGTATTGGAAATGAGGCAGACACAAGAATTCACACTAATTCCAAAGACTCAACAACTGTTCACTCATGCATGATCTACCTTTTTTGGAGAGACTTCTTCAGAAGCAGGAGTGGACAGCATCTCTTCATCTGAATGTTTCTCTTTTTTCTTCTCTGAACGTCACAATTCAAACAGACATACAGAGAGGTATTCAATAAAGGACAATTGCTTATTTACCAAAAGATCAGCAAACAGGTTTTCAATTAAATTACGAGAATGTAAGTCATACTTTTTTTCTTCTGACTGCTTGGCAGTGATTCTGCAAACTCCTTTGCTGGTGGTGTTGGTACAACGTCTTCAACATTATCATAACTTTTGCTCATCTCCTTATCTTTTTTCTTTTTCTTTTTCTTCTTTGGCTCTGGATTCCCTTCCTCCGCCACTGAAGCACTTTCTTGGCCTTGATTTCTAAATAGGAGACTACTGTCTGCTCCTGAATTTTCAAATTCAGTTGATGATTTAGAGACGTGTTCGGTTACTGAAGAAAACTCATTTTCCCCAGAGCTCTCAGCCCTCTTTCTTTTCTTCTTTTTTACATSGCTGCCAGGAGGATCTAATATTGAACAACTGCTTTGTGTGGCCTCAGCTTCTCTGACCTCCACAACAGCCTTTTTAGATGGAGAATCATCCTGCTTGGCTTCTGAAGTTTTCTTGGTTTTAATCTTTTTAGATGGAGTTTCTGAATTGAGAGGTTCTAAAATGGCAGTTGAAGCTTGAATTTCTATTTTCTCAGACGCCTTATCGGTTCCATTTGACTTAAATAAGCTTTTCTTAGCTTTCTTGGACGGTTTCTCAACCAAATCCGACTCCACAACACTTGTAAACAGAGACTCCTGTTGAGGTTTGGAGTGGTCAATCTCGAGCTGACATTCTGCAGAAGGCATGGCCACATCTTCAGCTTCTTTAAGTTCTTTAGATTTTTTAGATTTCTTAGCTTTCTTGGAGGGAGCCGAGTTAACATCTGAAATCTGAGGTATTTTTGACTGGTCTGATGTTAGGGAGCCAGTGGCTTCCTCCGTGTCTGTTTGTATGGGAGTGTCATCAACAGGGGCCACAATTTTATCTTTTTTAGATTTATGCTTTTTAGTTTTAGTATTGACTGTTTGGTTTGACCTGTGAGATTCGGAAAGTTCAGTTGAATCTAGATCACAGGGAGATTTTTGAACAGCGGCCTCAGGATCGGTAATCCTATAAGCAGTTTCTAAACTTCCAGGTTTGGCATGTTTCTTAGATTTTGTTTTCTTACATGGTGTATCTATTTGGTTGGGTTCAGAGTTATCATCAGTTTTCTCAGATTCTGAGATGCTTTGCTTTTTTTTGCGTTTAACCGTACTTCTTTCACTCTCTGAAAGTCCATTACTTACACCGGTCTTAGGGGTCATCACTTGATCTGAAAGACTGGTAGTCTTTTTACCTTCAGGACTCTTTACTTTAGGTTTTGTAAAGATGGTAGTATTAGACAGAGATTGAACTTTGGCTGGCTTTAAAGGACTTCCAACTTTGTCAGTTTTTGTGCTACTGCTGGTGGTGGTTTTAACTTCAGGTTTCTTTTTCTTGGTTTTTATTGTTTGGTCTTGTTTTTTTTTACGCTGTGCTGGCTTTCGCTTCTTTGTGGAACTTGCAGTAGATGTTAAAATATCCATTTTTGCAATATCAGCATCTGGCAACAAAAAAGTAAGAATATGGTATTTCATATATTATATTATATACATCTGATGACTGTACTGATCAAAGTTATCAGCTGCCTTAACCTTGGATATGTCAAATAGACTTTCCGGAAATTCCTCTCATCACAAACGTGTGTCATAATTTAAGAATTAAATATTCAAGAGGCATTCAAATCAAACCTGGTCTTTTGATTGAAGACCAGTTATATATATTTAAAAAACCTAGTTCTCTATATAATCCCATGCTACACTAATGCATTTATCACAGCATTTAACGATTGCTTGGAGAGAATCAGGTATGAAGTTTTCTTGGTACGCTGGAGCCATGATCGAATTGTCTGCTTCACGTCTGAAATACTGGCTTCCCAGGAACCCTTTTTAATGTCCCAAAAGTCAGGACTACACAGAGATGTGGCTGAGTTCCTGTACTGTGCAAGAGGTGTTTGTGAACGACTTGTGTACTGATCTCACGGACAAATGTGACTCTTCCACAAGTTGGCAACAAATTATCTGCCGATCTTTAAGGATCAGAGATTCCACCAGATCAATTGTAGCTGATTCCACGAGCTGAAACGTTTTACAATGGCTTAGAGTCTCATCACTGTACTGTACTCAAAGTCGTCTGTAAATGTCATACACCTTTATCACCAAGTCTTGGTTTGGCTTGAACAGCACTCATAGTTCAACCAGATTCACAGTGCTGCACTTATGATAAAAAACAAGGATATAGACAGTACACATATTTGCAGCCTTTTTGACTTTTTAATTAATGGATTTTGATTGCTTGCTTTCAGCAGCCAGTTTATTGGTATTAAATAAACCCACCATACAGGTGCACGTAAAATGTAATTAGTAACTGGTGTAGGATGTTATCCCCCCCCCCATTTGATTCATTTATAAAAAGGACCACCATTTACTTGATATATATTGCGATTCACAGCACACACACATATGACTGTATGCACACAGTGTGTTTGGTTTTGGAATGAGTGAAACTGTAGCAACACTACATACAGGTAGCTGATACACTTGTATCACTACCACAAACACATCATAATGCCACTTCCATGCTACAGTCATTTCTGTTCTGAGAACGCCACTGGTTGTTATGTCAGCTGTGATGTTCTCCGAGCATTATGGTACAGGGTAGAGGGGAGCGGACACCCTGCAGATTGCAAAAGCTGTACCTGAATCAGTATGCACCACTGCTCAAGAGAATTCAAAATACTACGAGTATAACCTGCTTTGTTTTTGCTCTCTAACCTGATAACTGTAAAGCCAGTCTCTTCCATTTCTCAAAATCCAGACTGGAGTCCGAGTCCGAGTCTTCCCCTGTTGTTCGACTTGTAGAGCTCTGCTCGGTTTTCTGAATTTTCGCAGCAGTGGAGGTTTTACACGTCTTCGTTTCAGTTCTTTTCCTTTTCTGATTTCTGGCTGCAGATGATGTCTAAAAAGGAGATAAAAATAAAATAATGCCTAAAAAAAGATGCGTGTAAAAAAATTCCAAAACTGGACATGCTATAAACATTGTACCTGGGATTTCACCTTCTTCCCAGAACCRGTCTTGCGTGCTGCACTCGTGGCTGACTCTGGTTTAGGCATTGAATAAAAGAAAAACAAAAAAGAAGGATAAGGTTCTTATTATGTCTGAAATACTAACAATAATAAAAAAATGAGGTCACGGGAAAAGAGGGATTTTTTTTTTTATTACTGATTTTTTTGTTGGTTTTAGATCAGCACAATATCAGAAAAACAATGACGACAAATCCTACACGGTGGTATTTTCCTACTTTTGGGGAACAAAAACAGAGATGCAAAACACACACTTGGGTACACTCAAATAGAAAGAAACCAAAAGTCACGCTAAGCAGAGTAAGACGATAATTTCAGTTTTCATTATGTGAGCCTTCAGGTTTTTCCATTCACACAAGTATCTTTAATCCTACTCGCAAACATGAAGGAACTCTACATACAATTCTATAATACTGCACATTCATACAAACTTCTTCCTATAACAATATCTATAATAAACCTCTCTACAGCCAATTTGCTTTTCGCCAGATAACACATTGAATCAGTCAGCACAAATGGCAGAATAGTAAGTGCAAGCAGTTTTTTTTTGCCTAAACAATATACCACAACTTTTGGCACCAGAAGAGAGCTTTTCCCATCAGCCGCCAGTTGGATGGTTTTGATACTAGAATTTTGCGGGTGTGGCGATTAGCATTGTTTACTCTTGATTGGGGACGCATATGAGCGTCATACAAAATGTGACAAAAACAAAACAGAGACGCCCGCACAAACAAGTCAAGTTCTCCAGCGACATTTCTATATTTCTTTGAATCACCTWCCATTCTCACTCGGCAGTAAATACCACAAAAGTCAAAGATGAAGGACATCAAATAACTTAGAGATACTATCTATATGTCTGGTTTCCACTATCTTCTCCAAAAATACACAAATGTTAAACATCTGCAGAATTAGTACAAGACCTTATCAAATGTATTAACTACAAAAAAATATGAAATAAAAATGGTCACTTTTTAGACTAATACGAACCTTAAAAAATCTTACACTGATAAATAGTTGAGGAGGAAACTATTTATAGAGCTATATATAGGGCAACTAATGGCTCTGTGAGAAAGGACGTTAATCTCAAATTAAATCAGAATTTAACTTTCTGAACTAGGAGCTCTACAGTGGCAGTTATTTGCTACATAGCAGTAACAGAATTTACATGCGACTCCCAGTGCTTGGTCTGATATCCTCAGAGGAGAAGATGAATGCTAAAATTCCTGACTTATCCGAGTGAGATTTTGATGTATACAGATTCACATGAAAGTCTCTAAATGTTCCACTGAAGCCAAATCTTAATCAAAAGTGACAGCAGACAGATCCATCACTTGACCTGAATACAATTACAGCCAGGCAGCGAGCTTGTAAAATAAGAATATCGTGTCTGTTTAATTTCTGTTTAAATGTCTCGTGTGCGGCATTTGGAGCCCCTTCTCTATCCGCAAATATGAAGGAGCCTTAGACGCTGATTTTCAGGCCTGTATCTGTCAAGAACTGTGTGCATCACAACAAATGGCTCTAAGGAATGGACGGGTTTAGTCCCTGTGCAATTGCTCGGTTGTTGAAGCCAGTTCCTGCTCTTAAGGTCATTACCTGTCTGAGAGACGTTGGACCTCAACCCAGGTGGAGGGGATTTGCTTTAAATGCTTTACTGATGTCCTCCAAACATTCCAATGAGAAAACCTGCCTTGATTTCTGACAGCTGTTCCACAAGTTTGCTTGGCTTACACCTGATATTATTACATTTGTAGTTTGCAGGTTTTTGGAAAAACTTACAATGTTAACAAAGCTGGCCTGAGCCTTTTTCTTGTGTGGTCCTACGGTCAATGGCAAGTCTGCACTGTGGTCAAATTATAAGCTCTTCAATATCGTATTTTATTTAGCATAAATATTTTGTGGGGTAATACAAGCTTAGTAAATTTTGCATGCTTTTGAAATTTTGAGACAAAGCGGGAACTACCTTTTTCAGCATCTCACTAGTTGAGTATATTGTTTCATGTTGAATCAAATGAAACAATATGCTGTGTTGCTTACTGCCTCTGCCAAATATCCAGTGTGGCACGAAATACACATGACTAGTCAAAAGTTTGGACGTCCCTTCTAATACCATGGTCATTCCTGATTTTTATTTCTTTCTACCTTGTAGAACAATGCTGAAGGCATCCAATGTAAATATGCAATAATTTCAGAACAGAACCTTCATAACAGCTCTAATCTGAGGTGCTGTTTGCTAATTGGTGATTTCTGAGGCTGGTAACTCTAAATTAACTTTTGGTCTTGCATTCCTTTCTAGACACCACCAGAACATTAGTGTTAATACTATTCCTTTAATCTCTCTAATGGATGCTTGATTGGATTGGGATGTGTAAAGTTTAGAGGTGGGTTTTCATTGACTTTTCTGTGGGAGCAGACGAGACAAAGTAGCCTTTGCTCCCCACAAGTATGTGCCTTGAGTACCCTTGATCCTGTCAACAGTTTACTGGTGTATGATTGATAATCAATATTAATGTGTTACATTTATTTTAATGTAAATGTTTCATATAATTTACCTGAACATGTTCCTTCACTGCACTTCTGTTCCCATTTCTCACTGCAAAGATAAAATGTTATTTATTTTATAACATGATTTAGAACATGATTTAGGTCTAATTCCAGCCCATATGCACGGTGTGAACTCTAGAATTAATAACTGTATTCAATCAATCTTTTACCTCATCCATCTCTTGAATATATCATCAAGTGACACTTTCTCATCCGTAGATTCTACCTGTATAGTTAGAAGAGAATTTCATTTAGTCAGTCATTAGAAGTTATTCTATATGTTTGACCGAAATAAAAATGATAAAGACAAACGATTTCTGGATTTTAGCCACAGTTTTGATCGCATTTATCTGATGGTGCAGAAATAATATTTTCCAATGAAGAGAAACATCAATAAGCGGCACGGTGACTTAATGTTTAGCACTGTCCCCTTACACCTCCAGGGTTCAGGTACAAATTCCACCTCAGGTCTGTGTGCATGAGGTCGTCACATAGTGGGTTTCCTCTGGGTACCCTGGGTTCCCCCCCACAGTCCAAAGATATGCAGATTAGACTAATTAGTGTTTCCAAAATGAATGCAGTGTGTGTGTGCCCTGCAATGGACTGGCACCCCATCTAGGGTGTACCCCGCCTTGTGCCTTAAATCTCCTGGGATATGCTCCAGACCCCCCCCCCCCAATCACTTTGCATACAGAATAAAGCGGTATACATGATGAGTGAGTGAGTGAGAAACATTTTAGATTCTGTTGAACACTTTTCACATTATTAAAACCTGCATTTATAATGTCTTAGTAACAAAAGTAAATTGACTGTAGTTGTTCAAAACTCAAAATGGGTCGCCACAGCGGACCGTCCGATCCACACAACAACTTGGCACAGGTTTTATGCCCTTCCTGACGCAACCCTCCCATTTTATCCAGGCTTGGGCCCGGAACTGCATCCAGTGGCTGGGGTTTGTGCTATTCCTTTAATTTGTATGCCAGAACTAGCCTTAAAATAAAGTTTATGTGTGAAGTCTATTATAAGGGTAGTTATGGGATATAAATTTGTATTAAAAAAATATTTTAGACGTATTTAGGCATTTGACCCTGCTGTGACCTCATTCATTTGGATCAGTTCCAAAATCTTCCCTACGTTTATATAAATCCTACAGACAAGAACTACACCTTCTTGAGATTATTTCACCAAAAATATCTCAGACAGACAAACAAACAGATGACCAGACAACACAAAAACAGAATGCCTCAGCCACTTGGTTGCAGAGACATAAAAATAACATTTGTGGATTTGGTTTGGTTAAGCTTAAATAAACTATCTAACAACAAACTGTTCTGTTTTTTTCTCTCTAGAGAATATAAAAGTTTTTAGGCAGCTGGGCAGTAGTGGGCAGTAGTGACTCTGCAGTTAGTCACTGATGTAGAAGTCTAATATCAAAGGGCTAGATTTTTGCTTTTAAGTATGTAAATGTACACCTATTTAGCTATATGAAGTCTCATCTGTTTAAAATAAGGTCTATTTGTCATGTTTAAATGCAATAAATAAATAAATAAATAAATATTTTAAAACCAGTATGAATTGTGGTTTCTGATGTTTGAAACAAAAACCTTTCCTTAGAATATAAAGACTATATAATTGACTATTGAAAAATTACCTAACATCAATCAACCACAACTTGAAAAACCACCACAACGAGACATGAATAATGTTGATTATCTCATCACAATGGAATCCGTCAAGGTGTGAAACATATTAGGCAGCCAGTGAACAGTCAGTTCTCATTGCTGATGTGTTGGAAGTGTGTTGGAAGTGTAAGGATTCGAGCGACACTGATGAGGGCTAAATTGGGTCAGAGCAACTCCAAATTGGCACATCTTTTGGCGTTCCTGGCCTGCAGTGAGGCCAACAAAAAAGTGGTCCACAGAAAGAAACCCAACAGACCCAATGCATGCACCAATGCATGTGGGGAGCAAAAGCCAACCATTTCATCCAGTCCCACGAAGAGCTACAGTAGAATGAATTGCTGGAAAAGTTAACACTGGCCTGTCAGAACACACAGGGCATCGTGGTATGGGGCTGTGCAGCCGCAGACCAGTCAGAATGTACTTACTGGCCAGTGTCCACTGCTAAAAAACTCCAATGGGCATCTAGAATATGTGAGTCGCTTACCTGGGAAAGCAATAGCACCAGGACACACTATGAAAAAAGGCTAACCCTGTGGGGGCGTGATACTCTGGGCCATGTTCTGCTGCAAACTTTGTGTCCATTCAAGCAGATGTTACTTTAATACATATAGAACCTAACCTACCTAAACACTGCTGCAGACTAAGCACCCTGCATGATGGCAACTGTATTCACTAATATCAGTGATCTCAGAATAATGTGCCCTGCCATACTGCAAAAATGGTTCACAAATAGTCTGAGCAACATGAAAAAATGTGCTTGTGTGCTCACCTGGCCTACAGATTCCCCACATCTTAAGTTGTTGCATTCACAATCTTAGTTGAGCATTTGTGGCATGTTCTGTACAAAAAAGGCCAATTCATGGAGGCCCCACTTCATAACTTATAGGACTTAAAGAATCTGCCACTGATGGCTTGAGTTATTATATCACAGCGCACCTGTCTAGCAATAAACAATATAATTCAGACGGTTTTAACATTATGGCTGATGAATGTCTTGAGCTGGACATTAGGATCCTAAGAAAATAAATGTATTTCTTAGGGACATAATAATAATAAAACATATTAGTAAGCTGAAGGGTAAATAAACCACAGTCAGCCCTGTGACAATTTTCATCTGGCCAGATGTAGGTTTCATTTAAATACAGTGATATGTTTTTATTATAAAACATACCTTTAGACCACCAACAAAAATAGAGGATATATTTAAATCTACATATCAAATGCTGTGTAATATCATATAATATATGAATTTCAGTAATACAAAAAAACAGAAGCACTAATGTTAATCTGTGACAGTAAATGATTTATGCATTGATCTTCTATACCACTTATTCTGTGCACAGGGTCACAGGGGCCTGAAGCCTATTCTAGGAGACTTAGGGCACACCGGGGTATCCAGGGCACGAAGCTCCCGTTCCAGCACATACCAAAGATACTCTATTGGGTTGAGATCTGGTGACTGTGGGGGCCATTTTAGTACAGTGAACTCATTGTCATGTTCAAGAAACCAATTTGAAATTATYYRAGCTWTRTGACATGGTGCATTATCCTGCTGGAAGTAGCCATCAGAGGATATGTACATGGTGGTCATAAAGGGATGGACATGGTCAGAAACAATGCTCAGGTAGGCCGTGGCATTTAAACGATGCCCAGTTGGCACTAAGGGGTCTAAAGT
>QMIH01000178.1:470463-495646 GCA_003987875.1 Clarias batrachus
TGGTGAGCTCGTGCAAATTGTAGCCTCTTTTTCCTATTTGTAGTGGAGATGAGTGGTACCCGGTGGGGTCTTCTGCTGTTGTAGCCCATCCGCCTCAAGGTTGTGCGTGTTGTGGCTTCACAAATGCTTTGCTGCAGACCTCGGTTGTAACGAGTGGTTATTGCAGTCAAAGTTGCTCTTCTATCAGCTTGAATCAGTCAGCCCATTCTCCTCTGACCTCTAGCATCAACAAGGCATTTTCACCCACAGGACTGCTGGATGTTTTTCCCTTTTCACATCACCATTCTTTGTCAACCCTAGAAATGGTTGTGTGTGAAAATCTCAGTAACTGAGCAGATTGTGAAATACTCAGACCGGCCCGTCTGGAACCAACAACCATGCCACGCTCAAAATTGCTTAAATCACCTTTCTTTCCCATTCTGATATTCAGTTTGGAGTTCAGGAGATTGTCTTGACCAGGACCACACCCCTAAATACATTGAAACAACTGCCATGTGATTGGTTGATTAGATAATTGCATTAACGAGAAATTGAACAGGTGTTCCTAATAATCCTTTAGGTGAGTGTAAATATATATAAGGGCATCTGCCAAAATCCACGTTACACCACGTTATCTAAAACATAGATTACACAACAGGGTCACAACACTGACCCTGCATGACCACAACCCCCTTCAACATCAGGACAGGGGTTTCATTATTTGAATTAGGGGTGTTGGAGCACTCAGCTGTGCAGGAGCTGCGAGCTACACATGGACTGTTTTCTGTCTTTCCCTCTCTCTCTCTCACACACAAGGACATGCATACATACACGCGCGCGCGCACAGGCACTCACGCCCTCCTGCTTGCTAAGTTTAATGCTACAGTTTTGAATCCATGAACCCCTGGACCATCTGCACACAGTGTCCGTGCAGTCTGTGGAGCTCCAGCGCTATTACAGTGAAGTAAAGAGAGACTGAAAGTAAATGGCAGAGACCTGAGGAGCATGCTTTTTGAGCGCGCTGGCGGCTTTCTTGTATCCTTTCTCCTTTAAATGCCGATAAATCAGATTAGTCAGCGCATGCTCAGAAACGGCCGAGTCCTTTGAAATCATGTTTGCAAAAAAAGTAACAAAAGAACAATTTTCATCAACTTTGTCGCATTTGTATATATCGGTTAGCTTCTTCCTATCACCACCATGCTTGATTTCACCTTTGAACCAGTGACGCGGCGTGGCGTTGTGCGAATGCGTTGCACGAATTGCATTGCGGGAAATGTAGTTTCTCTGTCCGTTCTCTCTCAACGTAACTGCCTGGCCAAAAAAAAGGGTGGGGGGGGGTGGCATTACAGAAGTGTAAAATTATTGGACTGTATCAGACAAAGAAAACAATTCAGGATATTTAAAATGAATAGAACTGGGTTAAAAACTAAACATGATCAAAACCGTTAACCTTATTGGAGCAATGTGGTCAGAAACAAATCATGAATGGAGATCACTTGAACACTTGGTGAAGTTGCATGGTAAAAAAAAAAAATTCTACTGTAAAAACCACAGCTATTGTCACTATAATTGTGAAAGTAAGAGCATTTCCACATACGCAGAGTGTGAGGAGAACTCGCAGGATTGGGACTAAACATCTGTGTGTCCATAAGAATTCCACTTGTTAGTAAGACTAACAATTAAAAAAAAAAGCTTCAGTTTGCTAAGGACATTAGAGCAATGGAAAAAGGTCATGTGGTCCAATGAGTTCAGATTGACCCTATTCCAGAGTGAGGGATGCAACAGTGTAAGAAAGGACAGAACAAAAAGCAATGCACATGTCATGCATAGTAGCCACTGTAGAAGCCTCTGGTGGCAGTGCTTTGATCTGAGGTTGCTTCAGCTGGGTAGGTCTAGGCTCAGCAACATTAACATTAATATTATAAAACAGAAATTCTGTTTGGCTGGTATAGCCGTTCCTCACCCTGTAACAGCTGGCAGCGTTATTATCGAATTTTATGTCATACTGTGAGCGTGTTACTGATACGACCCAGCAAAGGACTATCGGCTCCATCCCGACGTAGCTATTGGAAAAATGCATTTTGTATGCAAAAACTGCCAAGCAGGAAAATTCTGGCGTAGGGGAGGAGTTGCAAGCAACCTCTGGCAATAGAATAAAATCATCTGACTACTTTAATGTACTGAATTACCAGGGTATCACATGAACTGCCCGTCACATTGTGTGTGTGTGTGTGTGTGTATATATATATATATATATATATATAGATAGATAGGTATAGGTACAGTATATAGTAGATAGGGAAAAGAAGGTTGTTCTCTAAGTACTATATTAAATTACATATATCTTTGAAGAGATAATGGTTAAATGTTTAAATATATTTAATTTAATCACCTATAAATGATCACTTTAAATGTCCTTTTAAACAGAGTACCTAATATTAGTATGCACAAATGTCTGTAATGTGCTGAATGTTTTTTTTTTGCCATTATTATATTTTTCATTTAATTTCATCCACAGTCACCTTGACATATTACTGCTTAAAAATGTGTAACAATCAATTGTCCATACCTCAAAGGTTTTTAAGATTTCTTAGCCTTCTTTTTTTCTGACACATGAACCTGTTTTAAAATGCTACCTAAAAATGCTGAGCTGACACACACATTACTGTGATTAATTACAAAGAGATCAGAGTTTGCTGGGTTTTGAATAAGTTGTGGGGGCGAAAAGCCACATTAAAAAATCTCAAGTCAACAGGTTTAGAGATCTAAGCTTCCTCAGTGTAGCCTTGTCTAAAAATAAAAGAAACAAGTGTGTTTGCCTTGGGGTTTGAGGTCTGTGTGTGTGTGT
This sequence comes from Clarias batrachus, assembly GCA_003987875.1. NCBI lineage: Eukaryota > Metazoa > Chordata > Actinopteri > Siluriformes > Clariidae > Clarias > Clarias batrachus. The sequence continues at coordinate 473,291 of QMIH01000178.1, forward strand.
CTGTGTGTGTCTGTGTGCATACTTAAGCGGCACCTGAATCCACCTGAGTTGAAATAAAACTACTGGCACATGTGGGAGACATATATGAGTGCATAAGTAATGTGAGGGCAAAAAGGTATAAAAGGAATGAAAGAAACAAAATGATATATATTTTGATATAATTTGAGACTTTGCAGTATGCAGCATAAATATTCAGCACTGTACAGTGCTGTGAAAAAGTATTATATCTTTTATTTTTTGCATATTTGTAACACCTAAATAATCCAGATCACCAAACAAATTTTTAAATCACACAAAGATAACTGAGTAAACACAAAATGCAGTTTTTAAACGATGATTTCATTTATTAAGAAAGCTGTCCAAACCTCCCTGGCCCTATGAGAAAAAAAAAATTATTGCCCCTAATCCTAATGCCACCCTTGTTGGCAACAACAGCAATTAACCATTTGTGTGCCAACCAACTGCAAATGACTTTCACATCACTGTAGAGGAATTTGTTTTAATTGTTTTAATTCAGCCATACTGGAGGTTTTTTTAGGGCATGAACGGCACGAGCAGGCCACATATGCACATATTAAGGGCTTGCAACAGCATCCCAATCGGATTTAAGACCAGACCTTGTCTATTCCACTCCAAAACTGCTTTTGTTTATTTAGATCTTCAGAGGTGGACTTGCTGATACTGTATGATTCAGATCATTGCCCTGCTCGAGCTTGAGGTCACAAAATGATGGCCCGACATTCTCCTTCAGGATTTCTTTTTGGTAGCACAGAATTTGCCATGTAATTTAGGTCCACCTGACATACACTGGCCACCCTAGGGTGTATGTACCTATATGTATGTACCTATATGGTATTGGTAAATGACTATAACATGAATATAGAGGGAGAAGAATGAAAACAAGCTTTATGCTGAAAAACATATGTGTCCAGTCTTATGGGCTACGTAGTATACCTCCGTGTAAAAAAAAAAAAGAGGAATGAAAACACGGTTACATGAGGTTACTGGAGTGCAGGTGCAACATAAATCTGGCTTAATCTAGGTTATCCTTTGATCCCAAAAAATCTGAAACTCAAACCTTGAAAATATTACCCATTACATCACTGCAACATAAAAAAATGTATTAGAGAACAAGTCATAAATATGTATGCAGATGAACAGCAAGTACAGACTGAACTCAAAACAAGATCCACATTTTAAAACATTAGACAGGTTGAGAATATTACTATTGTTCCTGCACACAGGAATCTACAGTGCTGAATTTATTCATTCATTTTTTATTTTTTTTTAATTAAGACATGAATTACAAATCGACTGCAGATCTATGGCAACACTGACCAGGAGAAAGCAATTACTGAAAATTTGATTTAAAAAAAAGATATCATTATATCTGCACAGCCATAATATTGATGATAAATTTGTCTTATTACAGCATTTTTGGGCGTTCTACAATTTGCACATGGGGGATGTTTTCTATTATGCAAGCCTTTGGATCATTATACCTCAGCTTCCTAGCCAATCCAAATAAAAACATTTGGATGTTTGCGTATGTGTGTGTGTTGTGAGATTTTGCGTGTATTATCTGGTTAACTATCGGCATACTTACAATCAGGTAGTTAAACTAAATGGATTACTCACAACCAGCATTCTAATCTGCTCAAATTACAATGTGTGTCAATTGCTATATTGTGGCAATAGATACAGTACAGTAGCACTAAACTACAGGTTTGTGTCCATATATGGGAAGACTGGATTATGGTTGAGATGCTGACTTACTTGATTGTGGAACGATGCATGTGTTTGCCCTCAGCTGTGTTTTTCATCTGGTTGTGTGTGGTCTTGATAGAGAAGTGTTGGCCTTGTTGGGTTGTGTTTGGCAGGAGTAGCTGCTAGTATTGGTATAGAGTTTGAGGAGAGGTGGTAATAGGTGGTGTTTATAGTTCTGGAGTGTGCATGTGTGTGCGTGTGTGTGTGTGTCGGGGGTTGGAGGGTGATGTGGTGATTGCTCAGATAGGTCATCTAAGGAGGGGTGGCGCTGAATGGCCATCGAGGTCAGAGCAGTAAAAGGGCTCTATTCACAAGTTTAGGAAAGAAAATTGGCTGTTTTTCAACCAAAACATCAGGAAATGTTCAGATGAGGCAAAACAGGTTAAGTCTCGCCTCATTTATATAGCGCAGATATAAATTTACACGTTTGGCACATAATCATAAACCTTTTGAAATGTTTTCTTTAATTATTTTCATGCCGCTTGATTAATATGTGTGCGCACATGTGTGTGCATGAATGTCTGTACCTGTGTGCTGTGTCTGTACCTGTCCATCTTCAGCAGCATTAACTCATTTACGCTTAAAATATTACAGTGTTAGACTTGTGTTGAATCAGGCGTTTCGTGGTGGGGCCTGCACTGTTTGCATTGAGTGTGCCTGGATAGATCACGTTACACCCGAAAATGTGTTTCCTTTTCCCCATGGATTTAACACCAAGGCTTACTCCTAACTGCTCAAAATGTACTAACAGCCACCAGCATCCTTGCTTTGTGCACAACAGCTCTGCTTTCACGCCAATAGTTTTTTAGATGAAGCCTTTTTTTTCCTGCAAATATAGGCTTCGGTATATAAAGAGCTTCTGGAGACAGCTCCTGAATGATTTGCATTGTTCTTGTAAATAAGAAAAATTATTCATGTTTTGTGTCAGTCAGACGCACAGAAGGTCTAAATCGTATAAATATTCTGGGTGTGAGGTGGGGATGAGATTTCAATCATAGGGCACTGCTTGCACACACACACGTGCACACACACCTTCACACCCACGGGCRATTTAGAATTGCTGATCCACCTACTGTAAAAGCATATTTTTAGGAGACTAGAGAAGAAACCATCATAAACACAAAGACAATGGATGAAACTCCATTTTCACTTTATTCATTTACTTTATTTTTTATAGTTTATAGTTATGCTATACAGTTTTATTTAAATTTTTTAATTTTCAAATGTAGTGCACAGGATAAAAAATGGCACCTATGGTTTACATTATGGCCGTAGACAAACATTAGTTTTAGGCTCCTGTACTCATTACTCTGGTGAATTAAAAGCATGTTTGGGAACCTTTTCATGTTCTGCCTTTGATCACATTTTAACCGCAAGGAAGATGTAACCGGATTTAGTGCTACATATGCTGATGCTTCAAAATTCATCAAGACCCAGATGGAAAACAAACCCAGAACATGCAAAACAAACCCAAGCAGTCCCCTTACTCTCGCCACACATGTGGATGATCAAGATGATTTGGATTTTGATCTCATCTGGCCACAACATATTATGACATCGGCTTTAGTTCTAATCACACTTGGTGGAGTTCAGGGTACGCACTGTGCCTCTTGTAGTGTGATTTTAAAACCAACCACAAAAATGATCTAAAGGGCCATTGTAAAACAATGTGGTTTCTTGCTCCCTCTTTCACCATCCTCCCCAATCTAAATAGTTATCTTAGATAAATAAGGTTCCCAGAAAGCATAAACAGTAAATGTGACCCATAGAAAGAAAGAAAGTTAAAAAAAAAAAAACTGAAATAAAAATGACTTGTAAATAAAACCAGTATACAGTTTTACATTAAAGATCTGAAGTATTGTTATATTTCATTTCTTCCAACATAATAATAAGAATAATAATAGAAAGTCATCATTATCCTCATTATCATACTAATGTACGCTAATGCATTCAGCTTCTCTACAGAAGTTCTCTTTCTGCAGCTCCCTTTTAACTGTCAGTAACTGCTTCCTGTGCCCTAAATCTGGAACGTGTCCAGCCCAGCTGCCCCTCTTCTCTCCTCTCCTTGTCTGCTCGCGCCCCTAAACAGAGCCTACGCTTCTAATCTTCTCACTTCTTCTAAACTCCTCCCTTCACTGGTTCACCTTCAGAGCTGTTCCACTTCCTGTGGTTAACTAGCAAAAACCTACTTTCACTCTGCCCTTTGATGTGTCATGTGCTAAAAAGGCACACACGTACAGCAAACACACTACTAATCAATGTATAAATAAGCACATGGATACACAGACACACATTTAGACAGAGGGAATGTAGGTCATGTAGGCTGAAAGGTAATTTATTTTCTCTTCTTTTTCTTTTAATCTGTATATATCCTATTCAAAATGAATGAAGCTCAGTCCTAGAATACACCCCATTTCCTACCTTAAACATTCAAAGATCTTATTTAAAGGCCTCATCCTTTCATCTAGTTATGCGCACAGAAAGTGCTGATTGTCCATTTGGTGCAATACAGTACACTATTACACACAGCCAGCGCTAATTAGACACAAGATGGGGAGAAATAGTAATAATTTAAGACAGATTGAGAGGCGTGGCAGTCTACACACTGTGCTGGCGTTGGTAGAAATGTGTATTAGCAGCAGCAAGCTGTGAGCATTGAGTAACACTGTGCTGTGTTTGCCAAATCCAACATCTGCTCCACACTATGCATCTAGCTTTATAGGCCCCTTGTCTAATTATCCCTTTTCATGTGCCCTCTTTTTCTCCAACTCCAGGCAATGCGAACTCAGGAAATTGGATTCGAGATACAATAGACCATGTGTTAAGCAACTGTGTTAATGTGCTGTAACATTGAAATGAGTTACTTGAACATGTTCTATTTCACCAAACTGCAAATGAGGACATTTGCCTAATCCATCGTCAACCATGTCCCTGAGAAAGAAAGACCCAGTTACACACGAGAAAGGAGTTTTATTTACTGATCATAGGCAAGAAGTCATCCTTGAAACATTTTGCCCACAGCTGCTGTGCGACAATGTGCATTGAAAACGAACTATACAAAATTACCTGCTTTCAAAAACAAACACACTGCTATTCATGAACCGAAGTGACCTCATGAGAAAATGAGATGAATTCAAACACACAAAAGCAAAAAAACAAAAGCTTTGGGTCATTGGGGATGCAAGGTCTACAAGGTCTGTCTAAGGTATGCTGAGTATAAGCCAGGAATACAACCTAAAGACGACGCTGTTTCTTGGGGGGGACTATTAACACACAAACACCGGGGGAAATTTCCATCCACTATTTTACCTACATGGTTTTTGGAGAAAAACAATTAGGGACAAAACCCATGATTTCATAAAAAAATGTTCTGTACATTCTGTCCCCCGTGCTTGGTGGGTTTCCTCCGGGTTCTCCAGTTTTCTCCCATAGTCTAAAGACATGCAAAATGCTAATTAGTGTTCCCAAGTCGCCCTAGTCTGTGTTTGCCACCTCATCCAGGGTGTAGCCCGCCTCATGCCCAAGTCTCCTGGGATAGGTTCCAGGCTTCCCCAGACTCTGTACAGGATAAGCAGTATAGATAAATCGTGTATCTTATCCTAATTTTGTCATTACACACACGCACACACACACACACACACACACACACATATACTATCCTTGAGACAACATTTTATTACATATTTAATGCAACTAATTAATGCAGTGCCCATACAGTACCTACAGCTAAACATACACTTAATTAAAAGGAAATGTTAGGATTCATTTATATTTTCWAGTAAAAGCTACAGACAAGGGGTGGTTTTGTTGAGCTAATGGTCAAAACTCCCAAATATTCCTATTTTTATGTTGACATTTGGGCCAAAATATAAAAAAAAAAACATGGCCACACACACATACACACTGACACACATACATACACGCACACATGCATGCATGCACGCACGCACGCACGCACACACACGTGCACATGCATAACGCACACTTTCAGAAATGTGTAAAACTATACAGAATATACCACACCCATAAACGTCTACTGGGAAAGAATTTGTAAAATGTAAATTTCCTTGATTACAAACTAAACTGAAATTTCCTAAAAACCCATGGCAGTCTCCATGTAAATAAATGGTTTCCATGTATAAAATGCTTATCCTGGATCTTTAAACTTTGTGAGAGCATTTCAGGATGAATGTCAGCTCTGTGCTTAAATTTTATTCTCACATTTTTAAATTGGCATAAGCAGCATGGCTTCCAGGGAAAAGGCACTCCACCAAGCCTTAATCACTCGTATTGAAGACACATGGGCAAAAGCTGGCCTGCTTCACTCTCTGCCCTCTTTCAACTTCAGTTTGCTTAATCTGCAGCTTCACTCAGAGTTTTCTTGTTAGGGTAGAATTATACAATGACTTGTGGTTTTAATATCAGACTACAAATTGGCATGCTTAAAGAAATTACTTAAAAAAAAATATCGGTAATGGAAATCAGTATAAATGTTAGCCTTTCTGCTTATAGTTGTGCTTTCTTTATTTAGAAAGTGCAGGCAGGTGAACTTAGGACAGTATGACCAAAAAAAGTGACAAATCCAAAATAAGTGAAAAGAAAAAAAAAACATCACTATCACAACAGTAAGTATGAAATGGCTATAGTGGTGGCATTTCTTCCCTAAATTCCACAAGATACATATTTAACTTACTAAATTTAGAAAGAATTCATACTGTAATCTTCAGCAAGGTTAGATTTGTCTTAAATTATAACAGACATTTTGTGGATTCAGGTCTTCATAGTAAACATGCTGTTCTGGATTCTGGCTGGTATAATGTTGACTCATGAAATATTTTCATGACCATCTTAACTGCCAGGAAGAGTGACTGAAAAAAATGACCAGGTATTAAGCTACTAATGTCTTTTTTTTTTTTTTTTTTTTGGTAAGATGATATAAACACACTGAGTACACTTGTGGTCATTTGTATGGTATGTAAGTCTCTGAATGGACAAACTCTCACACGCACATATACAAAACACGCATTGTATTGCATTTGAACTTTGACACACACAGCTGAGTCTCTTCTTCTGTTATTGTAATGGTAATTGGTCATTTGCCATGCATTCCTGATGACTGCTGAATAATTTATAACGTTCTGTTTATGCTTCCAGAAATACATGTGGCCACTCAATGACCTCCTCCAAAACATGCATGTATTAAGTCTGGGAAATTATATATAGACACATATACAGTCAAAATGTTTGACTGGTAGGGTGTGTTTATATGCACACATATACATGGATATATATATGGATAAAATATATTTGGCCAAACCTGCAATGACATTGTATCCAAATACATATACTTTAATATGGAGTTGGTTCCCTTTTTGCAGCTATAACAGCTTCCACTCTCAGGCTATCCACAAGATAATGTTTCTGTGGGAATTCGTGTCCATTCATCCTGTAGAATATTTATGAGGTCAGACACTGCTGTTTGTTGAGAAGGTCTGGCTCGCAATCTCCGTTCCAGTTCATCCCAAAGGTGCTCGGTGGGGTTGAGGTCAGGGCTGTGTGTGGGCCATTCAAGTTCTTCCACACCAAACTCATCAAATCATGACTTTACAGTCATTGATTCGTGCACTGGGACACGGTCAAGTTGGAACAGGACTGAAAAAAGGACCTGCCCTAAACTGTTGCCACAAAGTTGGAAGCATAGCATTGTCCAAGATGTCTTGATATGCTAAAGCATTAAGATACTTCACTGGAGGTAAGGGGCCAGATTGAAACACCTGAATTCAATGATTAACAGGTTTGGCCGCATACTTTGGACATTACTTTTGTCCATATTGTGTATGTATATATGCACTACCAGCCAAATGTCACACACCTTCTAATTCTATATCACTTTTTAATTCTTTGATAAGTCTGCTACTTATGCCCTGTCAAACCTTCATAACAGCTCTAGACTAAGGTTCTGTTAATTGGTGATTTCTGAGGCTGTTAACTATAGTTGATTATTTCTTTAATGTATACTGATTTTGAAAAATGGACTTGGATGTGACGAGTTTTTGCCTAGTGTTGTTTAATGAGCCGGAACAGTAATGCATGTTTAAACCATAACCTCCTTCTGGAGGTTTCAGTCATAATATTATACGTGTCGTACTCAAATGCCCCTAGAGACGCCTGCACATTACAGTGCACCTTATTACACTCAGATCCACTTGAGATCATATCTGCCAAATTGTGATCGAACCTGGGTGGATTTCAAGAGCTGTTACAGTATGAGTACTTGCACTAGACCTTTCAGTTCCTACTTTCCTCTACATACAATACAAACAGTCACAGGCCAAGAAAGAGGACTCTTGTGTGCCAGAACACGGCATCTGTTGAGGCTCAGTGAGGACCTGTGCCCCTTCAAACCCCGAAGGCCCAAAACACGATCTTTTAAGACAAGGCGTCCTGTTTGTGTTTGTAGAATCATGAAGAGCGTTTTGTGATGGACTCCATAGCATGTCGAGTTCTGACTGCTGTTTTCAATTTAAAGCTGTCACAAAGAACTCATAGAGGAGCTGCATGTTTTCCTGCATCATGTATGTTTTTAAGAACAGTGGAAATTGCAGCTTAATATGTTCACATAAGCATTAAAACAAGCGAACTACACCTTGCTAATAATTTGCAAGCAAAATTGTTTGGACGAAAAGTCCACAAAGCTTATATACGTTACATGGCCCTGCACCTGCTAAACTATCACAAGTTTCATTCGTTCATAATCGGAAGCCACTTTATCCTGGCCAGGATCATGCTGAATCGGATATTACTCAATACCATGGCCATTCGAATTCACACACTCATGTTCTACTGTTTAACCCACCTACTGTTTTACTTTCAGACAGTGGGAACCATCCAGAGAACTTGGAGGAAACCACTCAGAGGTAGGTAGAATATTCACACAGATACTTAATTAAATTCTCCTTCATGGGTAACTTTCTCTCCATGTCTGGATGGGTTTCATTTTACGTATCAAAAACATGCCAATAGGTAGATTGGAGAAAATAAATGATCCTGTTTGTGAGTGTGTGTCTCAGCATATACTTCTGCCCGGTGCCCTGAGTCCCTGTATGAAATTTGCATCTAAAAGTCGCTCCAGTTGCTGAAAGTAAGTGAATGCAAACCAGCCTTATTGCCACTTGTTTATTTAAATTTCCATGGGTTTCTGTTGAGATCATATTAGAAACTACATTGAGGTTACCCTTGTCACCCTGAATGTTTGACTTCGGATGACATTCATGCTAATGCAAGGGATCAGATTTAAATCTCTATGGAGTTGTAGGTTTTTTGCCAAAATCCTTTGAGTATTATGGACTACTGTATAGTATATACAGGTCCCACCAAACGTAATGGGATGGAATGCCAATTCTTTTGTTTTTGCTAGACACTGAAACCATTTGTGTATGATATTAAAATATGAATATGACATAATAGATAAGAATTTCATTTCCTTATATTTAGATATCTAGATGTGATAAAAAGGGTAAAAAAAAGAATATTAAACCTTTGATGAGAGACCACCCAGGTAGAACAGATAGCCTTAGAGGACAGTGAAATAAATTAAACTTGATATTTGCTTGCAGATAACTTGCTTGTATAATTGCATCAAGCTGAGACCCAGAGACATCACATAACTGTTCTTGCTTTGTGATGCATTTCTAGGCTTTTACTGCAGCTTTTGTTCAGCAAGTGTTTGTTTAGGGGGTTTCCTCCTCCATCAGTCTCCTCTACGGGACATGAAATGCATGTTCAATTCAGTTAAGGTCTAGTGACTGATTCAGCCAGTATAAAACCCTCCATTTTTTCAACCTGATGAAGTACTTTGCTGTGTTGGCAGAGAGTTTTGTAGCTTTATCTTGTTGCTGGTGAACTTAATTGTAAATTGGTACAAGTCTGTAGACTTCTGAATTCATTCTGCTCCTGCCATCATGAGTTCCATGACACTATCTCCATTATGCATCACTGAAGATCTTGTGTGTTTTGGATCATTTGAAGAATTTGAAGAATCTTTCTTTCTCTACATGCAGACGTTCACGTTGGTAGAGGTTAATCTTGCTTCAGAACTTTTGTAGCTCATTTTCGTATTACTTTTTAAAACCCACTCTGGCCTCCAGATCTTTCTGCTGATGAGTGGTTTGCAACTTATGGCCTCTATATTTCTGCTCTCCAAATCCTATTCTAATGGTTGATTATGATATGTTCACCCTTGATCCTTTTTTTTTTTTTTTTAGAATACAGTGTTAGAATGCGAGAATACAGCTCTCCCAGTGATTCCATCCTCAACTGCTGTTGTTTCCTTTGGCTGACATTTTCCATATCTGATATTCAGAACACTGCTGGTTTCTTTCTGCTTTTCAGGACATTTCACATTCTCTCATTGGCTATGCCCACTGCTTGTGCAGTGGCTCTGATCGTGTATTCCTTTTTTCTCCGCTTCAGAATGGCTTGCTCAGCTCTTTGACATTCATGTTGGTTTATCATTTTGAACAAATGCCTTCTTCAGAGGAAAATCCTGGGGCTTAAACCTAACAATCAATCGAACAGGGCACACAAAAGGGGGACAAAAACCTTTGTCAGTGTATATGTTAGTTAAGATATATTAGTGTTCACTTGACAAATGGGTGGGCTCCAAGGGATGTTTAACATGTCCAGATGTAAATCTTTCATCTCATATTGATTGTTTGATATTTTGGTCTCATCCCCAAAGGTCTTTACTCACTCGTTGCTTTATCCTGGAGACAGGGTCATGTGGGGCCCTGGAGGCTATCCCAGGAGACTTGGGGCATGAAGAGGGGTACATCCTGGATAGAGCCCACACATACACACACTCTCACACACTGCCACTTAGCGACAGTCCGGAGTACCCAGCAACCCAGCAAGCACAGGGAGGACATGCAAACCCCATGCACACAGACCTGAGGCTGGAATCGAACCCCAACCTTGGAGGTGCAAGGCAACAGTGCTAAGCCCTACGCTACCGTGTCGCCTCTTCTGTGTAAAGCAAAAAAAAAAAAACTAAACAATTGCCCTTCTTATTCAAGCACTTCCATAGGGGACGGTATTACCTATGCACTCACTCACTCATCTCATCATCTATACTGCTTAATCCTGTATTCAAGTTCACGGGAGGCCTGGAGCCTATCCCAGGAGAATTGGGGCACGAGGCAGGGTAGACCCTGGGCAGGGTGCCAATCCATCGCAGGGCACACACACACTCACACACTCATTCTCACACCACACTACGGCCAATTTGGGAATGCCAATTAACCTAACCTACATGTCTTTGGACTGTGGGAGGAAACCCACCAAGCAGGGGGAGAAGATGCACACAGAGACGGGACTCGAACCTGGACCCTGGAGGTTTGCAACAGCAAAAAAAAAAAAAAAAAAACAATTGACCTTCTCATTCCAGCACTTCCATAGGGGATGGTATTACCTATGCCATGTTGCAATTTCATTATATACTCATTCATTTTGCACCAGTGATTAAATCTGACATTTTGTAAATGCACAATTGTAATTCCAACCTGTAGTGCTCTTGCTTTGCTTCTGCTACCTCTTGTATAAAAGCCCCAGTGCAGAGAATAATTGCCAGCTGGCGGTACCTGTTGGAACTCTAATTCCCTCTGAACTGGTTTTACCCTGGAAATTTGGAGCAGCCCTGTCGAATTGTGTGTGCATCTTTTCCAAACGTGCCTATATGCACTGTACTGGAGCCTATATGCACGCCAGACCGGGCGGAGTTAAAGCGACCACTGAGCCACAGGAAAGGAAGGACAGGAGAGGAGAGGAGAGGAGAGGGGGGTTTTTAAAGGGTGAGTTCGGTTATCCGAATGATCCTCGGGAGCAAACGGATCCTGGCGGGCAAGTCATGCGCACGCAAGGTTTTCTGCGCCAGATGTGAAATGCACGGCGTGCCGGAGATGCAGATCGCGCGGGCCGCTCGGGTTTAACCTCGCCTCGTGTTCCCCAGGCGGTGATGCACGCCTGAGTGATCTGTGCACGCGGAGGCTGAGAGCGCGCGCGCTGCGGCGGCGGCGGCGGTGCCATGGCGGGGGCGGCTCTGGCGGGGCTCTCTGTCATGCTCGGTGCGGGTTTCCTCGCCTGGGACTGGACGAACCAGAACCAGGTGGAGAATGAACCCGTGGCGCCGAACCCGCGCAGACCACCGCACATCATCTTCATCATGACAGACGACCTGGGTTTCAACGACGTCGGCTACCACAACCCTGACATGCGCACACCCACGCTGGATAAGCTCGCGGCGGACGGAGTGAAACTGGAGAATTACTACGTGCAGCCGATCTGTACACCTTCCCGGAGCCAATTTCTCACCGGCAGGTAAATCCTAACTGTGTGTGTGTGTGTGTGTTAAACGTAATGGATAGCTGAATGCACAAGTTTGCATATCCTTGGGGAAAATGCACAAAAGAAATAAAGAAAGCGACCCTAAATAAAAATGCCACATGTAGATCAACTGTAAAAAAAAAAAAAAAAAAATCCTACCCTTTCTATTATCATTGGGGGGGGGGTAAACTTTTTGCATTCAGTTCTATACCTGCGCCACAGATTGCCACATCAGCTCTAAATAAATAAAAAAAAGGCAGCTCCACTAGTAACCTATCACTGAGATGTCACCATAACCATGTATGTACATTTCATCTGGAAATGTGGATACAATATACAGTACATGTCAATTCTATTTAATGTGCAATAGAACTATAGCTTTAAATATGTAATTAAATACCATATGTACATTCATACATAGGTTGATTAGGTGTGCATGTGGCACGAACAGTTTTTTTTCTCAGTGTATACTATGTTTTAGAGTTTAGTGTCCTTGCCATTGCATGTTCTAAAAACTTGCAAGCTCTCCAGTGATAAGGAGTCTACAGAGCTTTTGTCTTTCCGTCACATGATTTAACTCAAAATGATGTCATCATATGGCATTAATACAGTAGTAGCCTAAATTGAAACAACCATTTGTGTTGTGTGGTGTCGTTCTACAGCTGGAATTTTCAAAATGATCTGATATACAGAATAATCTACAGGAATGATATGTTCGAAAAATTATGATGATCCAGTTTATCCCGAAGACACGTACAAATCGGAACCAATACAAGCAAAGCACTAATGCAAAGTGTTGAATTAACACAAGTGATCACCGCATGGGGATTTCTTTGCTAGTGACTCGCCAACTAGCACTGCCACCTCACTGCTCACTGTTCAATAATACTGCCAAGATTACATTTGCAACATTGTCGGTGGGTGGTTTGAAATTCCCAGCATAGCCTCTGGATCCACTGCAACCCTAACCAGGACAAAGCAGTTACTCAAGATAAATGAATGAACAATTGCCCTGATTGGTCCATGCTCGTCCTAATTATTATCCTTAGTATTTATGAACATTTTACAGCAGTGTTTATATTACGCTTAATGAGATGATAAATCGTGCTGTACGGTGGCGTAGTGGTTAGCACTATGGCCTCACACTTCCACCTCCACCTTCCCACTTCTGGTCTGTCTGCATGTAGTTTGCATGTCTGGTTGAGTGTGTCAGCATGTGTGCATGTGTGCCCTGTGATGGATTCACTCTAACTTTCCTGGGTGTTCACTGCCTCACACCCCATGACTTCTGGGAGAGGCTCCAGGCCTCCCACAACCCAGTACAGGATAAGCGATAAGAAAATGAATAACTGAATGAAAGATGCTAAATCATTTGGACATTGCATATAAGCATGTAGCAATATTCTTGATTGTTGCAGTACAGATAGCAAAGATGACTAAATGAGTTTCCATAATAATCATTCCACACTTTTAGAAAGTAAAAAGCTTTTCTGGTTGTCCCTGTAGGGAAGCCTTTTAAAGTTCCTGGTATAACTCTATTTAGATGCAGAGAATCCTTTTTTCAATTAATGTGTAAGGAAAAGACTAAGATTTAACTGGTTGTTATCTTGTAAAAATGGGTGTTAAACTGGTCATAACTGGAAACTGTAGCATAAAAAAGACGCTTTCATGCTACTGATCATATTCAAACCATTCATCCTCCCTCTCCTCAGGTATCAAATCCACACGGGTCTCCAACATTCGATCATCAGGTCTCGGCAGCCCAACTGTCTGCCTTTTGACGTGGTCACCCTGCCACAGCGCCTCCAGGAGGCCGGCTACTCTACGCACATGGTGGGTAAATGGCATCTGGGCTTCTACAAGCGTGACTGTCTCCCTACTCGTCGTGGCTTTGATACCTACTTTGGCTCGCTGACAGGCAGTGTGGACTACTACACGTACGACTCCTGCGATGGTCCAGGGAGGTGTGGCTATGATCTCCACGAGGGTGAAACGGTGGCATGGGGATATCGGGGAAAGTACTCAACACATCTGTACACACGCAGAGTGCGGAAGATTCTGGCATCGCATGATCCATTGGGACAACCTCTGTTCATATATCTGTCCTTCCAGGCTGTACACACTCCCTTACAGTGTCCTAAGGAGTACATCTATCCGTATCATGGAATGGGGAATGTTCACCGGCGCAAATATGCAGGCATGGTTTCATCTGTGGATGAGGCAGTACGCAACGTGACATATGCACTCCGGAAATATGGTTATTACCAAAACAGTGTGATTATCTTCTCTACGGATAATGGGGGCCAGCCTTTATTTGGAGGAAGTAACTGGCCACTCAGGGGCAGGAAGGGGACCTATTGGGAAGGTGGCGTGCGAGCAGTGGGATTTGTCCACAGCCCACTTCTCAGAAGACGAAGGAAAGTCAGTAAGGCACTGGTTCACATCACTGATTGGTACCCAACACTGGTGAGTCTGGCAGGGGGGAATGTATCCCAGATGCACAAACTAGATGGGTATGACGTGTGGGAAACAATCAGCGAGGGCAAGGAGTCCCCCCGTTTCGAGATTCTCCACAACATTGACCCACTTTATGTGCATTCACGCCATGGCTCGCTCCAGGCCGGACACGCCATCTGGAACACTGCTATACAGGCAGCGGTGAGAATGGGAGACTGGAAGCTGCTGACAGGAGAGCCAGGTTATGGAGACTGGACGCCACCGCAGGTGTTAGGAAACTTYCCGGGTGGTTGGTGGGATCTCGAGCGTCATGCCGAAGCCCGCAAATCTCTCTGGCTGTTTAACATCACAGCAGATCCCTACGAGCGCTACGACATGGCTGAACAAAGACCTGATGTGGTAAAGCGGCTGCTGGCCAGAATAGCGTTTTATAATCGCACAGCTGTACCTGTTCGCTACCCTGCCGAGGACCCGAGGGCAGATCCGAGTCTGAATGGAGGGGCATGGAGGCCATGGGCCGGGGACAAGGAAGCAGACAGCTGGCACCAAGTTTATCACAGGAGGAGGAATGACAAGAATAAGAAGTTGAACAAAATGAGGTCATTTTTCAAGAAACTGAATACAAAGATTATGTCCAATAGGATATGAGTAGTGAAAAAAAATGTGAATTCTTTCATGAACGTCTGAAAAACCTTTAAAAATAACACAGATAAAGTTTTTTATTTAAGTATTAGTTAAGAGCTCCTCATGGCCAATTTTTGTGCCTGTCTGACTGTATGTTCTTACATACTCTACCTCTGTACTTTTTTTTCTACTCGTGTACTTTGTAAGGTCTGACACTTTTAGAACAGAGATCTTCAGCTGTCCCTTTATGGATATTCTTAAATGTTCTTGGTAGAACCCTGTAACAGTGTTTCCTTATTAGAAGTACTTCAAAGCAGAGCCATTTTAGAAGGCTAAGATCACACAAAACCCTAAAAACCCTTCAAGAAACCTTTTAAAGCATGTTCTTCTGTAATACAAACTAGAACAAAAAGGACTGAGGGATTACTGACTGATTAATGTAATGAATGAAGGAATGGATTTTAGCTGTGGTCAACCTTAGACAATCACGCATACACAATGCTCCTGGAAGCCTTTTAAAACACACAACACTGTGGAATTAAAAGAAAAGAAACAAAACCAAACCTTGTTTACCTGGACCAGCTGCTTTACCTTTGTTTACATATTCTTTTTAAAATGAAATATTTACTGTTATTAGAACGATCAACTCCTCAACGTACGTCATAGTATTTGGGAAAGTGTGTGTTGTGAGTGTTTTGYATGCATTATTGGGAGATATTTGTAATAAAATAACAGCCTGTGCTTTCCTGTCATGTGTACTGTATGTAGACTGGAGGTAATCTCCGTAAATACTGCCTTCTAGTGGTCACATGGTGTTATAAATAAACCTGGATATGGAGAACTGTAAGATTTATTTATTTATTTATTTATTTTTTACTTAAGTCCAAATCTGTGAATACAAAATAATAAAACAAATATAAATTACATATTTAAAAAATGGGAAAATGATTATGGCTTAATTTTTCTTACCTTTTTTGAGCTTTGTATGAGCTTGTTCAGTAGTTTATTTTTGCCATGTATTTAATTAATGTAATGATTTCTATTTTTATATAATTTTGTACAAAGTTTTTATTTATTCACAGAGATTTTTTTAAATCTGTGTATCTGATTTCATTTTTTTATCTTTTAATTCCTGTATTTATTAATATGACATTTTTTTCATTCGCACAGCTCATGCACCTAATGAGACGTTTATGAAGCGTTTGTTTAACGTCCGTGCCCCCTAGTGGAGTCGGGTGGTACTGCCGTGGGTCTTCAGTATACAATACTGTAGGCTTTTAACTACAAAATACTGGATAAAATTATATTTTCAACCAAATTCAAATATTAATAGCTAAAATGTGTTGATTATTATTTCTACAAAATGTCTTTATATATGTTTTTAGGTCCAAAAGATTTAGACTACTAGCTGTGATAGGTTTTGAGTGATATTTATGTTTATGTAATATATATTAAATTAAAACTTATTCCCTAATCAGCATAATGTTTTAAAAGGATGACACTGTAGTTAATTATTACTTATTGTCATGAACAGGACCCCGTTTCTCAAAGTATCTTAAAGGTAATAGTATTTGGGAATGTAATGCGATGTCATTAAAGGATGATCTTTGCATTGCTGTACTTTTGGAAACTCAGAGGTGGTCCATTCAACACAGGTAATGTTTGTGATTGTTCATATGAGTCGCAAATTGATCTGTTGATGTATATTGTAATAATAAGTAATAATGCATATTGATGTCTTTTGTAGCTTTAGTGTTGTAGGAATATATAGCATTTTATCAAGAACTTAAATGTATGACTATCAAGTCATTTTGGCACATTGGGCAACAGATACTCTCCACTCTGGGGATATATCCACCATTTCTGTGGCAGTTACTTAAGGGGTTGAGTTGCCAACTCGACGCCCGATTGTCATTCACACAATTTGGGAATGTTAGCCTAATCTAACATCTAAAACCAGCACAAAACCCACCAAGCAAAGGGAGAACAAGGCACAAATCGAACTGTCAACCCTAGAGGTGCAGGACAACAGTGCTAACCACTAAGCCACTATCAAGCCATTAATGTAATAAAAACAGCAGTTCCCATCTATGTGAAACTCTCACTCAGTGTTAATAATGAGGCAGTATCAATATTTGATATCATAAATACATTAATGAACAAATAAATGAGTAAAAAATATGCAAACCACAATTTACATTACAACCCCTGCCTTGTGCCTCAAGTTCCCTGGGATAAACTCCAGGCATCTTATGACCCTTTCCAGAATAAGTGGTATAGAGAATGAGTTTACATTACAAAATGAAACGTTTTGTTCAAAGAATTTTATTTATTAATGTATTCAAGTAACTTTTTTTACTGTATCTAACCCTACATACTGTGTCAGTAATAAATGCATGCATTATTATAATTTTTTTTTTTACAGTAGAGCAAAGTAATAGCCCTCATGAGGCATTTACACATCATAATGTTCAAGCAACAACATAAATGGAAAAAAGCAGCAAGGTGACTATGAAAATATTGTTTCACATATCTTCCCATGTGATACCATTAAAAAAATTAACAAAATGTTATCTATGCATTCAAAATGGAAAAAAATAGAACACAATACAGATGTATTTTGCCTTGTGGCCTAAAGGGGAAACAATAGGGGAAAAAAAGAGAGGGTACATTTTATGTTACATCAGTAAGTCACTGTTTAAAATGAAGAAATAAAAAAAAATGGTTTAACTGTATAACAAGTAACAGGCAGTTGCTACATGGTTAGATGGTTAATAATAACAAAGCTAGTATAAAGCAAAAAAAAACAATACTCAGTTGTGACAAAATAGTTAGCATAGTTGGTCTGTTGTAGTATAGGATACACAATCTTTCTCTTTAAGTCAGGTTCTGCAACTTGACTCTGGACGTGTATATGAACAGCAGTGAAAAAAAATGAAAAAATAAAAGCACGTGACCAGATGGCGAGTTCATGAGCTTGCATAGGTCAGCCAGCTATGCACGTGCAGCCCACGGCGATGCTCTCCACCACGGTGCGGTAACGCGGCACGCACTTCTTCTTCTTCTTGCGGGGACACTGCAGCCGCCGCACCGGGATCTTGGCGTAGATGAGCACGCTCGTCATGGAGCGGTCCTCCTGCATGGTGAACGGGTTAATGCAGCCCGCGCATGCGCACTTGGCCTCCGGGATGTCGACAGGCCTGCGGTTCTCATCGTGATTGATCCTGTTGCAGCAGGACAGGGTGGAGCGGGACAAAGAACGACAACTTATTACTTTTCTATCTGATGTTGATGCAGTTAGATACAGGATGTGGGTAAAACATACCCTATGCATTATACGTGTGAACGCGTAAACATTTTCAAGCCTGTATCACTTTGCTTTGAAGTTTACAGTTACTTTTATGATGCTGTATTTTCATACCTCGTATCCCACTAATAACACCTGCGTGCAAACGTTCCAACGCCAAAAAATAAATAATGTATCTTTATTTTACAATTGACCTGCACTGTATTACATTGTATCGTTTCTTGTTGTTCATGTTATGGTGCACCTTTATTCATTTCACATTTACTGTTTCGTTCATATGGAAACAGGCTGAAAATGATTTGAGATACAAATCGACTTCGAAAGATCTCACACCACATATGCACCTTTCTAGATAAAAGGTATTGGCTAAAAGAAACAAACGAGATACACTTAAACGAGATGCACCACGCCAGCTAAATGTCTTTCATTAGAGAGTGCACAGAAAAGATGTAAAAAATTAAACTTGTACGGCAAGATCAACTATAATTCCAGAAGAAGAAAAAAAAAAAGTTTTACCAACAGGCTGGATTGTCAATTGTTTAATTTTTTAAGTGGAGATCAATGAAATGCTTGGTGCAGTTGCATTATAAACAGTATAAACACACTGTAATACAGTATAAATACCCTATTCACATTGTTTTGTTTAAGAGTGAAAGTAAGAGCAAATCCGCACACACACACACAATATGACAAGAACACACAGGATTTGGATTAAACAGCTTTTTTTTTCAATTACATTCAGAAAAAAAAAGATGCACAGAAGCTTATATAATGTTCACACTATCAATATCCTAATTTATTATACACTAAAGGATATCTGTGAAAGTGCCTTATTAGTTAAAATAATTGCATGAATTTAGTTTTTTTTTTTAAGAATTACAATCTAATCAATCATTTCGCCAGTGTCCTTAACTGGTAATGTGGAACGTTTCATCATGAGGTACTGGGGGAAAATACAAAAATAGAAAAATTCCAGACTCACCTGTATGACCACGGGGACAGGCTCCGACTGTTGGACATCCACAGGTGGCGGTCCACCACGCATTTGCTTTTGGACAAAGCCGGGTTGTTCCTCACCTGGGACACCATGTCATCTATGGCCTTGTCGAAGTCCACCTCGTGTTCTCCAGTTCCGGTTGTGTGGTCCCCGGTCAGAATGGGGTCGAGGGGAATCTGGAAAGAAGTGGCGTTGCGCTGCGGCTGCGCGTCCTGCTGGTCCTCCACTTTGCGCCTTCTTGCTTTGGCTTCTTTGCGCGCCAACGCCATGACCAAAATATCCGCCAGCATCAGCACCATTAACAGCTGTATGTGTGCGTGCGTGCGTGTGTGTGTGAGAGAGGGAGAGAGAGAGAGAGAGAGAGAGAGAACAGCATTAAATATCAGTTATAAACACGTTGTTATAAGTACAGATTTCCTTTAAACAAGTGCCATAAATGTATTGGAAAATGTTCGAACCAAGCCACGCTATTGATTGCGACTCACCTCGTTCCAAAATCTGCCCATGGTTTCCACTCAGGTCGCTGCGATTACATTTGGCACACGTGCTCGACCATGTATTAAACACCTTTTGGCGCAATCAGCATGCGTGTGACTACATACCAGGTTTTGTCAACAGGTGAGGACACACCTGTGTTGGGCAGCTGAGGGTGGAGCCAAATGAGCGTGCGGTCAATGAGTACACACTACACCATACTACACCACTGCTGTAAAAATGAGGAAATCAACACAATATAGAACAGGACTGATTTTAAAACTGCATCATATAGTACTACCCTAAGGACCCTTGTGCCCACCTTTACTTATTAACATTCTCCTCCAGTGAGTACAAGCTGATCATTATAGGAAGAATATCAGAACCAGTTAAGCATGACAATATACCAATATTCACTCAAATTCGAATAATTATCAGCTTTAATATGTTCTGGACTATGCTTGCTTGTACTAGTTTAAAGCGAGTTGTTGACAAGTTATGGACTAAAAATATCAAAGTTTAAAAAAAGAGTAGGGCATTATATGCTGTCTAAGTGGGCAAGAAATTTTGAATCATCACTACTTTGTGTCTTATTGTGTTCTCCTTGTCTGCTTTGCCTCTTTCTTACTTAAATACGCCCTTTATTTCTTTTTCAGGAAGTTCTTAAGCCCTGTTACCACAAAGCAAACAAACAGTACTTTGAAGGTCTATAGATGTACTCTGGGAACTCTCTCTTATAGAACATTGCCTGCCGCTACGTACATGAGCCATCCAAGGTTTTGTCTTTGATCCTCTTTTATTGGCATGTGCTTCTTTTCAATGGATCCTATTGAGATGACCAAAGAAAGAACACCTGTTTTTGAGGCAGGTTAGGGCAATTCATTAGCGAGACTTCCGCTTCAAAAGAGCAGAGTTTTAAAGTGTGGTAAACACTCAGCTGTAAAAAAAAAAAAAAAAAAAAAAAAAAAAAAAACTGGCCCTGTAATAGAACTTGGAGTGAAACAAAATATATAATATAGTCTACTTATTCTTGTGAATAACAAAAGGAAACAGTCTAAATATGCAACATAATGCCCATAGTATTCATCACAATAAACCTGTGATGGGTTTTATATGAAATAAAAATATAGAATTGTTCCATGGCATATAATGCCACGCAAAGGGGCTTGAAAACATAAAAGCAGCGGCTTAAGGAGCTGCAAAAATATTTACATTCCGAATAAATAAAAAGGAATTAGATATCTATTTTTATTCGGAAGTCATAAAATAACAAATATATATATAATTCATTAATAAAAAAGGAAAACAACTACAAATAAGTTATTATAGTGTGGTAGCCAATGTTGCTATCTTAGAAATCACTGAGTAATTGCATATAGTAAATATTGTGCAATCTTTCAGAATGATAATTTACCAAAAAAAATATTTAATGGGCAAAAATTCCATTGTGCAAAACATTATTATTATTATTATTATTAGTATTATTATAAAAGAAAACATAGAAAATGCAAACAAAATAGAAAGAAAAAATAATTGAAACATTTCATAGGAGATATCATGTATGCATACTTCTACATTCCTCTTCATCCATGGGTCATGTAGTAAATTATTACTATTAATATATTTCAATAGGTACAGTAGTTGTGTTTTTCACAAGAGTAGAGCAACATTAGAAATAATACCTTTAAGTAAAGGTTTTCTTTGATTTTATCAGTCCCTCACATCAATTTTCTGTCCCATACGTCTTTATCTCAATGCTTCAGATCACTAATGTTGGAATACATTTGGTTATTCTCTGCTCTCTTAACATCCCACCACAACAGTAATGTCATGTGATGACTGGACACTGACTTGGCTGTACCAACACATCAGATATCAATTTGATGTGTGCTTGAGATCACTGTCCTGATGCATGACCCAATATTAGCCCAACTTAAGTTGCTCAACAGGGAGATTTGTCTCAAATGCATTTTTATATACGTGATCTCATTAGTCCCAAGGATATTCTAAAACTTTTGTGGCCTGTTCAGATGAAATGTTCAGACACAGCCATATTTAATTTAGAAAGACAGTTTCTTTTCCCTAGCCATGCTTTCATGAAAGCCATTGTGGTTCAGTCTTTTTTCTGATTATACTGTCATCAACATAAACATTTAATGTGCTCACACATTAATGTCATATGATATCAATCTTGTTTAATTGTAAATTGTATCTGAGCATAAAACATTGGACTTACTTTTCTGGAATTCCCATTCCTTGGAAGATTGGCAACTGTCTTGAAGGCTCTATATTTGACAAATTGCTTTAACCAATTATTTTCAATTATTTTCATTATTTTTCTATATATATA
>QMIH01000178.1:497160-569615 GCA_003987875.1 Clarias batrachus
ATATATAGTGAAGCAGTAACAGGGTCATGAGGATCATGGACCAAGGCTCACTGATGTGTGTGTGTGTGTGTGTGTGTGTGTGTGTGTGTGTGTGTGTGTGTGTGTGTGTGTGTGTGTGTGGAGTGAAGGCTAGCCCATCTGGTCACAGAAGAGCATTTGTAGCAGAAATTGCTGAAAATGGAAATGCTGGAACTTACAGTCCATTACAGCTTGTTGCATATGGAGATGGGTAGCCACAAATCAGAGTGCCTTTGCTGACCGCTGTCTACTGCATGAAAGGATCAGATTATGTCTTCTGTTACAT
Source organism: Clarias batrachus (assembly GCA_003987875.1). Lineage (NCBI taxonomy): Eukaryota > Metazoa > Chordata > Actinopteri > Siluriformes > Clariidae > Clarias > Clarias batrachus. The sequence goes on from QMIH01000178.1 coordinate 497,465, forward strand.
CATGTGGAAGTACATTGCTTACCTGATTAACAGATGGCTCCAGGATGCACCATGAGCATTGGACTTCAAGTATCTGCAGCTAACATTTTATATATTAATATATAACATTATATATATATATGAAATGTGGGAAAGAAAACAAATAGGAACAATTACAACTGGAGATCACATAAAACGCACATAAACACTTGGTAAAAAGTTGCAGCCACATTATAAATACAGTACAAATACAGCTATTATTAATAGTAAAAGCACAAAAGAACATCTCCACATGGCAAAAAAATGTAAAATATTCTTACAGCATTTGGATTATGTCCATAAGAAAATCACTTGTTAGTGAGACTAATCAGAAAAAAAGACTTTAGTTTGCTAGGGATCATATAGAGCAACTTTGGAGCAACTGAAAAATGTCATGTGGTCTGATAATTTCAGATTGATAGAAATTAGAAATTACATCCAGTATGAATCCTGTGCCAAGTTGATTCAGATGTACAGATCAGCTGGTCTTTTGTGGCAGCAGAAAGAACAACATGTATAGTTAAAACTATAGACAGTATAATCATATGTACAGCATCCCAAACTCTCCATAAGTAGAGAAAATGACAAACGTATAGCATTTTTAAGCAATTGTTTAGCAAGTAATATGTAATAGCACGGTGGCTTAGTGGTAAGCACTGTGGCCTTGCACCTCCAGGGTCCGGGTTCGATTACTTCCTTGGGGTCTGTGTGCATGGAGTTTGCATGTTTCCACAGTGCTTGGGTTTTTTTCTCTCCAGTTCCTCCTACCGTCCAAAGGTATGCAGATTAGGCTCGATGATGTTCCCAAATTTCCCATTGTGTGTGAATGAGTGTGTGAGTATGTGTGTGGCCTGCGATGGACTGGAACCTCATGCACAATGTACCCTGTCCTAAGTCTCCTGGGATTGGCCTATGCTACCCTGTATACAAGATAAAACAATATAAACGATGAGTTAGATTTTTACACACACTCAGAATCATACACTACAGGCATTTTGAAAATACCAAATGTCACTGCATGTCTCTAAACTGTGGGAGGAAAAAAAAACAGAGAGAAACAGGTACCTCACGCAAACACGTTATATGTTTATGTACATTTTTATAAATAAATATGAGTTATGGAATTGATATTGGTAAATAAAGTTAAACTTAATTAAAACTGTCGATTCCCTTGTGAATTTTCTCTGAGCTTTGGGAAAACCTGTAGGACACCTGTATTGTGTGAGGATAGTTGTGATTATGCTTGAAGAAAATAGTCTGTAAGATAATTTATCAATTACAATTATCACAATTATTTAAATTATTATAATTTAATATAAAATATTATATAATAATATATTATAGAATATAATGACCTTGTACTGTGTACAGTACATAGTTTACAAATCCACAGTAGTCACCACTAGAGCGCTCACTTTCTAATCCCGTTTATAAGCTCTGTTCTCGCGATATTTGCTCCTCGACTAATTCGAGCGGAAGTAGAACTGCAGCCTCTTTTCCGGCGGCCATAGCGGAATAATCGGTAGGGTAAGCGCTGTTGGTGAATCTGTAAAAGTTCTATCTATGTCCATCCGCGCCACTTAAGTGTGTATAAGATCCACATCCCTGTTCGGTGATAGAGAATGTTATAAATGCTTATAAAACAGTGATATTTGTCAATAAGGTTCACGCAAACACACCAATTTACACGCCGAAAGGACGACCTAGCATAGCGCTACTTAGCATTCTCACACCGCTGTGTGTAGAGTAACGTATAGCCAGGTGTTTTAATTTTAATAAGAACGCACAGATCATATTGAGAGTTAGTATGTTCATATAGGGAGTGAAATAGGGTTTTTGTTGTTTTTAATACGTTGTTGGTGCTAATACAGCGCTTCATATAGCCGACGGCTCCTCTTCACGGTCTCTTGTTATGGCAGTTAAATGATCTCGTCTGGTGACATGAGTTAACTAGTCAACTTACAATTTATTTTTTTTTAAACTTTTGAGAGTTGTGATAATTAAGGACCTGTTTATGCAGCTTAATGAAGATGTATGGGTTGTCTTGTGTACGGTTACTCCTTAAAACGTGGTGCACAGTCTGAGCAATAGTTAAGTATCCAGAAGTGATGTCCCAGGTGCACAGTGTATTATACTATATATTATACTGTACATATTGTGTGTGTGTATATTATACGCTTTGTTGTGCTCCTTGTTAGTGGGCTGACTGGTCATCTTTTTTGTCATCCACAGCCATCATGAAGATCAATCCGTTTGTGACCTCCTCCCGGCGTAAGAACCGCAAGAGGCACTTCAATGCCCCGTCACACATCCGCAGGAAGATAATGTCTTCACCTCTGTCCAAAGAGCTCCGCCAGAAATACAACGTAAGGTCCATGCCTATCCGGAAGGACGATGAGGTCCAGGTAAGTCCCATCTGCACTGTGGAAAAACAGTGCCTGTTATACATATTGTCTTGTCTTATGATTCCATTTTCTGCTCAAGCGCAGATTGCGCTGTTTGATACGAACAGTCATTTTCTTTAATTGTAGGTTTATTGGTACATTTTTATCACACTCTCCAATCAGCCATAACATTGGCAATTGACAGGTTAATGCTGCTTCTGATAGAAAGATGTCGGGACACAATGCATTGCAGTATGTTGTGTATGGGGCTAGGTTGCTGCTGATCGTCTATTACCAAAAGCATCAATGAGCGCGTGAGCATAAGAACTGCACTTTGGAGCAATGGAAGAAGGAGGTCTGCTCTGATGAATCATGTTCCGAATATGTGGATGGCCAGGTGTGTGTCGCTTACGTGGGGAAAAGATAGAACCAGGATGCACTTTTAAAAGAAGTCAAGCTTTTGGAGCCTTTCATATGGATGTTACTTTGACATCTACCACCTAAATATTCCTGCTGACCAAGTACATCCTTTCATAGAAACAGTATTCCTGATGGCATTGGCATCTTTCCGCAGGTTAGTGTGCCCTGATGCAAATGGTTTGAGAAACACAAGAAGTCTTGACTTGGCCTTCGAGTTGTGCAGATCTCCATACAATCGTGTATCTGTTGGATGTGTTTAAAATGAAAAGTTTGATTCATAGAGAGGCCACTTTGCAATGATCTGCTTCTGATTTGGACCTAGGTTCTACAATAGATCTTCAGAATTCTTTTGGAGTCCATGCCTAATCAGAGCTGATATGGTGGCGAAAGGGGGGACCTCTTAAATATTGGTTGTCTGGCCATAATGATTGGTGAAATGGGACATGGAGAACATTATGCAGGACGATCTCTTACATGAATTTTACTAAAGATTTTGTGATCTGGTACAGAGTGACGAATGTAAGACTTAAGGCTAAAACCAGATTAAATCAGGTCGATCAACTGGTCAGTAAAAAAGTCGTATTCCGTGTTGTGTTGGACATTCTATAATTCTTCTAACGTCTAATAGTTATGGGATGGAATAGTATAGGCTTCTAACATCTAATAGTTATGGTATGTGTAACAGTATAGGATGCATTTTACACTAGTTAATTTTTATGCTTCCATTCGTATTTGAGATTTTGCATAAATATATTCATTCCTGCCTCAGTGTGTGGTAGAATTGATTGTGTATTGGACAGCTGTTTTGATGTTTTTTTTTCTGTTTTAATCAACAGGTGGTTCGGGGACATTACAAAGGCCAGCAGATTGGCAAAGTCGTCCAGGTATACAGGAAGAAATACGTTATCTACATTGAGCGCGTGCAGCGTGAGAAGGCCAATGGAACCACTGTCCATGTTGGCATCCACCCTAGCAAGGTAGGAGACACAAGTTGTTTTTATTTTAGGGTGTTTTTACATTAGGCACGACTGATTTGTACGGTACCCAGGAATGATCTCTGCCGTTTGGCCACCGTTCAACTTTTTTTAATTTACTTTTTATAATTTTTTCTCTGGGTATGCTTGCGCATTTACATTCTCTGATGGAGCAGGTGGCAGAATGCACCTATTTGGTTTAAGCTGCCATGACATACCAGAAGAAGAGAACAGGGAAATTAACTTCCATGTTATGTTTAATATTGATATTTTAGAGAAACTGTCAAAAGCAACACTCACACGTGCCTTCCTACTTTATCAGCTGTGGCTGTGTAGGTTAGAGAATGAGATTGGTCTGTGCTTTTTGCAGACACAGATTTTGTTGGAGACAGACAGCACTGACAGTGCGTCTAAATGGCAATCTACTTTAGTGCGCAGGTACGATTGGCTTCCGTGTCTAAATTAATCGGTAACCGAGAGCAACTCTTCAAACGGACTCAGACGGATCGCGAGCCTGGGACAATTGTGTACTCGCCGATCAAAATTAACCATTCTTTGAGGTCAGGTGTTCGAATCAATCCCGGGGCCGTAATGTAACAACGCTCTTGGAGTGGAAGACCTTAAATGCATTCAGGATGTGTTTAATGAACGATTAACGCACATAATTTTCAGCATTGGTGTAAACACATTCTTCTCTTTACACCCTATTTAATAACTAAAGCCACTCTCAAAGCATTGTTATAAGATATGGCTTTAGACCAGAGTTCCACTTTTTTGACAACTGTGCATATCCTATGTTGAGTCTGCCGTGTTGGTTGTGTCCCCCAAAAAATGAGCCCATTGCTGTGTGTAGTGCCGTGCCTGCGCAAGTAAGGACCTCAGCAGACTAAACAAACTTGAGGTCTGTTTTAAATCACATGCTTGTGTAATATTGTAGACTGATTTTAAAGACAAAACACATTAACCAATATCAGTAGAATAAAGGCTTATTGTCTTATTAATTACAAAACCATGAATTTAGCTTAAAACCTGCTGACAGTGTGGTTTTGTGTGTTTATACTCTTGTGGATGTTTTACATTAGTTCAAGAGCTTCTCGTACATACAAATGTCAGCTCACAGCTTGTGATCATGGCAGAAAATTAAAATGAGAAACACACAGAGCTTATTTCAAATGTTTTCAGGTAGGCAAGTAACTGATGAGGTCAAGTTAAGTGTGTGGAAAAGGTTTTCTTTGCTAGGAGTCTGTACATACAAATAAAATAAGGTAATTTTATGAGTTACAAATGTTGTTAAAGGAGACAACGTGGACAGATACAATGCACACAACATTTAGGAGTAAACAAGGTCTTGGATGCGTCTGCGTAATCTAATACAGTATTTCCCAACCCTGGTCCTGGGGACCCCTCTGTTCTGCACATTTTAGTGTTTTCTCTGCTCCAGAACACCCACTTCTAATTAGTTCAATCGGCTAATGAACAGAAGTGGGTATTATGGAGCAGAGAAAACACTCAAATTTGCAGGACATTGGTTTGGTTCGTTTCTTCATGACCAGGGGTGGGGAACCTCTGATCTAATAGATATTTATTCCATCAGTAAGGAGCCCTACACACCACACTGATTTGTTCCGTTTTCATTAGTGGAGAGCCACCTTGTGGAAGGGAAGCTGCTTGAAGTTCGAAAGCTAAACCCCTGTTCTTTCTGTGGGGGTGCTTCTTAGTTGGTTTCAGCTCATTTTGGTCCATTCATGCTTGATTTTGTCAAATATTTATATACAAGTACGGGTGATATTTGTTTCCTTTTTAAAATGCATCAAGTGCGGGTGGAGTCGGTTACTGATTCTAAAGGCTCAGCTGACTTTTAATTTTTTTTTGTTGTTATGAACAAAGTTAATAAGCACAATCAAGATCCCTACACAATGTGTTACAAACAAGTTGGATAAAAATCACTCAATTTTAAAGATCCTCTAGGGGGGAATGACCTACACTTGGTAAAGATCATTCTATATTTAACTAGATAAAACCCAATTAAGCCAGTCCTAATAGTATTGAAAAACAGTTTGCTTTACTGGTCTGAGCACTTACCCCTCTATTTTGGCTCATAGAATTTACACGAAGAAAATTTAACAGCAGCCAAAAGATGGGCTGCATGTGTAAGATTAAAATGCACATGTATACCGAGCAGTGATTTTGAATGTGCCCATGTCTGAAATGTGGCCAATATTGTGGTAAATTAAGCACGTGGTAGCAATTGTTTTGCAACCCAGATTGAAGTGGCCTTTTTGAATGCCGTGAGGTAAAGATCTAGATTATGTTTGCTTTACTTTGTCATATGGTACTTTACATTATAGAAGCTCTTACACGGCCACAAAAGTGTTTATTCACTGTTTTTATACACTGCAGCAGTTTCTTAGCAACAGTTTCTTTTATTCATTGTTACTTCAGGCAAAGAAGGAAATGCCAGGCTTTTAGATTTAATTATTTTTTTTTTAAGAACAGAGAAGCATGTATGTTGAACTGTTAAGGTTGTAAGAAACATTTTTTTTCTCTTGAAATGATAACATTCTTAATTCTTCTTKGTTTGCTATAGCAACCTGTTTTAATCCTTAATATGTTAAGCTTCTCTAGTCCCATTTTGCTTTAGGCAGACAGCTTTTCTGTATTTACTAAAAATCTAAATCTGCTCCTCTTTTTTCCTGCTTACAGGTTGTGATCACCAGGCTAAAGCTTGACAAGGATCGCAAGAAGATCCTGGAGCGCAAAGCCAAGTCACGGCACGACAGCAAGGAGAAGGGCAAATACAAGGAGGAGACTATTGAGAAAATGCAAGAGTGAACATTACCTTTTTGCTAACAATAAACGTCTGAGGAAAAAATTTGCATCATGACCTATCTCTCTTTTTTTTCTGTGAAAGTTGTGTGGGGTAGGAGGGAAGTGATTACACAGTTAATTTATTTTTAAAATGCACCTGATTTATAGGATTAAGTAGCAGTTTGTTTGATTTCATTAGAGATCCTTTATGTACTCATTTCCTAGCTAGGTAGACATATTTGCTAGTACATACAGTCTGCATAGCAAAAACTAGCTTGTTGGTATCTTATATTAAAGAATTAGTATATGGTACATTTGTTTCAGAAGTGTACCAACAGAGGTGCTTAAGATCATGACCAGTTGTTGTCCCAGAACTGGAGCCACCACTGCTGATCTACAGCACTTGAGTGGAACAAATCCAGACTTTGTGGTGGTTAATGTTTTTATTACATCATTACACATTTGCAAAATCTGGGAATTGCGAAAGGGGAAGTGTGAATTTCGAGTTAAAGTAGATGTATTAAATGTGCCATTTAGTGTGAAAAATAAATTTAAAGGTAATTGACTGTGCGGCATTCCCTACAGAAATTCCTGAATAGCTCATAGTATGTGTTCCCCGTAAAATGCACATAACCATCCAGTGGCGGTTCTACACTGATTTACTCACTGATTTACCTGGGTGCACACAATTAAAAAAAATTACTACATAATATTGCAGAAACAATGTGGTTTTATTTCACAAATCACTCGGCTTACAATATCATAAATCTACAAAATTTACAAATTCTATAAAAATTTACATTACTTTTATTAAGTATAAAATACTGATAAAATGGTTAAATATTGTATAAATAAATAATCTAAAAAGCACACCACATTCCAGAAAAATATAACACTGAACTTGAAACAACAACAAAAAAACTAAAATCTGACCTTTCTGGCGTTCCTTGATGCAAAATCATCAATAATGTCACCGTACAAGATGTGCTCCCCTATTGAGTGGTCAATACTGATAGCAAGGCCAGTGAGCTGTTCTTGAGACATGGTTGATCTCATATATGACTTGATCAACTTCTGTTTTGAAAAGCTCCTCTCTGCTTGAGCCACAGTCACTGGCAGAGTAAGTGTAATACTGAGAGCAGTCCAAAAGTTGGGGTAGATCTCCGATAGATCCTTTTCATGAATAAAAGTGATGAGCTCAAGGAGGGTCATGGTTTTTGATGGCAGTGGAGGGAAGTTCTTGATTATCTGCACAAGATCTCTACTGTCCAAATCAGAGTGCCCTTCAAAGTGCAGCGTGGTGCCTAGTGTATTGTATTGCTCTGCCAGCTCTTCATCTGCAAGACTAGGCTAGCAAAAAGGCTAACAAACCTAAAGTTATAACACTAATCATCATTAGAACTTCATTGACATGATACAGTAATCATACAGAGAGAACGTTGTTGCATATTTTTATCTTTTGCTCGTTTCTCCTCTTTTCTCTTTTTTCTAAATTGGGTACCTGACAGCTTTGGCCTTTTTCTCTCCATCGTTGTTTATTTTGAAATCGACAATCATCTAATTCCCCATCCCCCCTACTGTCAATCACAACTAGAAGTCAGGACTAAACCAATTCACCTCCACATAATCATTTATTCGTTTTATTACCATTTTTATTAGCCATTTAACACAATTTTGAAAAAAACAAACAAATTAAATAAATTATAGCTCTGTGTTTATAATATTGTAAATGAAATGTGCGCCGTTATTTGTAAGAAAGTCAAGGTGTTTAGCCCACCACTGGATGGATTTCCCCTCCTTTCGGGAGAGGTGAACTTTCCTCCGCGCCCCGACACTTATTTAAAGAACCGACTCCGTAAACGGAATATCACTCAATGAGCCGACTCCTACTTGAATGACATCAAGAACCGACTTCTTCGCAAACGCTTAAAGAACCGACTCTGTGAACAACGACTCACTAGTGGATCCAACAGGCGCAGGAATAACGTAATAAGTGGGGGCAAAACGTTACTGGTGCTCCTGGGCATTTAAATTGGGATGTGATAAATACAAAGATGTGCGAAAAAAGCATAAAAATATATGAAATGAAAGAATAAAAAAGGAGAAGTGTAACAGCAGTTAGTAACAGTGGCTCCGCCTACCGCCTGTAGTCACGTGACCGACACTGACTGCGTTTGTGAAGTTTGTGGAAGTTTGGTGAAACCTGCTACAGCGATTCTTATTCCATTAAAACTACTCTCCTGCTAGTTGGTTAATGAAAGCAAACAATGGCGGAAAACACTTTTGTCATCTCAATTACCGTAATGACGGTGTTTTGGGGCATTGTTGGAGGAGTGTTGCCGTGTTTTATTCCTAAAGGACCAAACAAAGGGTGAGTTGATTTTAGCTTCGGAGCTATTCATCCTGTCTGGACCTGAAACTGGGAATTATAAATAAGTTATTATATTTTTCCTGAACATGTGACATGAAAAAAAATATGTAGGCAGGCGCCTGATAACTTTAGACAACTCTTTAGACAATATATTCGACGTATATGCTTCAACTTGCTTCTGAACAAAGTTAGCAAGCGGCTTAAGGAGCTGACAGTCACGTGACGAGGCTTCGCTCCACTGTGAGACTTTTTACATCTTGTTCATAAGCACATGAGGAAGGGAAGAGCAATCAAATGATCTGTGACTGTCTTAAAATGAGCTGTTTTTAGCTATTATTATCTAGACCTTTAAATATTTTTTTTCTATGAACGACTATTAACAAAAAAAGTGGAAACCTTGTGTAGGGAAAGATTAATCATACAGACTCCTTCGTCATGACGCACAACATATGCAGCAGGAGTCACGTGACAGTCAAATGACCTGAGGAACCAGCTTCAGTATGGCATTTCATTTTACATGTTGGTTGAATTCCTTTATTTTTATATTTTTTTATTTACCAGGGTTATTGTGGTTATGCTGGTCCTAACTGCAGTTTGCTGCTACCTCTTGTAAGTATGATTTTCATCCATGCAACTAGGGTTACTTACAGTAATATCCTCCCTAACCCATAATATTTCCCCAAACTGTGTAATTCTCACAGAATTGTACAGGTCCTCGTTATTTATGTTCACGGTTGGCTGAAAGTCAGATGTAGCCTTTGGGAAACAGGCTTTACAATAGTATTGATTACCGAGAAAAAGCAGAGGCGGGTCAATGCAACAGTCCCAGAGACCTGATTGGTCACAACAGATCAGTGAAATCTCTATGAAAGRCACATGTACTGGATGATAATAACAATGATGATGTCCAAAGTAAATGGTATTTTACTTTGTATTTGGTATTTTGTACAACAAAAAAGGTATTTAAAATTAAGCGATATCACATGAGGGGGAGTACTGGTTAATTAAACAAACAAATCATATTCTGTTGATAAATCATGTTTGAATCATGTTTGCTCCACTAACCCACATCCAAGACATATGGCAGACATAACCAACCGTGACTGGTGGGGCTAGCAACCAACAATTAGTGTAATTAACAGGGGGGGGGTGGGGGGGAGTAGTTTTAAACATTTACCGGTACTATTTAGCCAAAAGGTGAAGAATAAACAATGGAGCTGGTAGACACTCCTGCCAAAATCATAAGTTTCACTTTATAGTTTATAATATCAGCTTAATTAACTTCTTGGTTCCTGGGTTAAATCCCAAATAGTGTTAAATCGAAAATTAGTATGTGAAAAACAGTGTAATTAACGGTACCTGGGACGTGAAGTGATGCATATGGTTAAACGTCACAGTGCAGTTACCATCCATTATCAGCATTTGTAAAAAGCCTATTCTCTAAGAAGGTTCTTTGGTCAACTCTGGAATAAATAATAATGTACTTCTTTATACAACAGTTAGTTCTACAATTGTTAGACAAATAGTGATTAATATGATTAACACTTTTCAACCATTCAAAGTAATTTACATAGAGAATATTATGTAAAATGGGCCAAATTAACTAGATAATTATAAAAGTGAAATCACAGTTTGTGGATGTGAAATGAAATAATCTGAAATCTTAAATGAAGTAACTACAACTACATCATGAGACATATGGATAAAAAAAGACTCAAACTGTCAAATGATTTTAGGACTTTAATTTAGAGCTTTGAGTGTAATAAGTAGAAACGCGTCCAACCCATTAGAGGAAGAGGAATATTTAAGAATTATAACCACACGGGGGCAGCACATACTCTTATTCCTCATCAATGGGTTTTCCCAGATTTCACACAATTTATCAAGAGACGTTTTTCCCCACCCAGTTTCATGAGGTGTGTAGTAATACTACACAGGAAGTTTGTGTTTAAAAAAAAAAAAAAGATCTGTTGTTGCGGAGGTGATGTATTTGTTTTCACCTCATGTCTGGTGTTTTTCTAGCTGGCTGATTGCTATTCTGGCCCAGCTGAACCCACTGCTTGGGCCCACACTCAGCAATGACACCATATGGTACCTCTACCATCACTGGAATTAATTTTTAATCATATGCTCCTTGTATAACAGGTAAGCATGCAATCGTAGCTTAGCTTTTTCAGGTAACACTTCTAACCAGTTCAAATTGGTAAATTAACAGTAAGCTATTTTTTTCCCATGCAGATGCGTGTACATGGCCAAACATTCCTTTCATTTTCTCAGAAAAGGAAGACGGAATCCATGCAGTGCCTGGGTGTGCTGTTAGGTGTGATGTATAGATTTGCTTGGTCGTCTTTTAATTGAAATAATGGACAACCCGAACAATTTTTTTTTTGTTTCTATACGTTGCCAAAACCCCATGTCCTTGTATGTGGAGTATATTTACTCTGTGGTTCTGTTAATGCGTTTGTGATGTTTTTGTATTTATGTAACTGAAAAGATGGAATAAAGATGATGAATTTGTTCCAGCAGAGCTTGTTTAAATATTCTTCATGTAGTAATAAGATATGTTTTAGTCAAAATACAGAAATTGTTTTTTAAAGCAGTAAACAGATAGTGCCTGTGCAGGACAACTTGATTTTTTCGAATGACAAACATTTCAAGACACATGGCATTTATCAAAATGCATAGGTTTTGATAGAGACTGCAACCAAAACAAGTCTGTGGAAAACTGACTTTAGTGGTTACTTTAATTATTATTTTGTAAAAGTGTAGCGGTTCAAAAGGTTCACTATAAAAGTTCATGATCAAATCTTTTCTCCTAAAATATAACTGTTAAAAAAATTAAAAGAAGAATGTGAGAAATATGTTGTCATGGTACTGATATTATATTGTCTCATGGACTGGCCCTGTATGAACTGTCTACAACCTTGTCCTCATTTTCAAAAGTCTTTCCCTAAACACAATTTATATTTTCTGCACTACCAGACAGCAGAATTCTTGCTTATCCTTAAATGTCTTTAGGGATTCTAGGTCTGGATTGGGTACACTCGCACTCTTCTTTGTGCACATGGCTACTTGAGGGGCTGCTGCTGGACACCTGCTCTTTGGCTTGGCACACAGGGCAGCAGGCTGTAAGGCCTTTCTGTCTGCAAGATGTGCAGGATAAAACAAGCTGGCAGCAGAAATCAGTAGAGCAGAGCTGATACTTGTCCCACGGAGTCCCACAGTACCTACAGTCTGTAGCAAATTGAGAGACAGGAGCAGATTATTTACTGCAGTGGGTAACTGTAAACCTATACGGATAATAAAATGGCTGAGAGTATAGATCCATGGTGTCTTTGTTTGAATTGATATTTTGTCTAAGGAAGAGATGTTAGACAATACCCGAGATGATGTCACTGTTGAAGGAGATTGAGTAACGCTCATCAAACACAAAAAGCTTGCCACGGTAGAAACCATCAGGAAACTGCTCCAGATACTTATGAATGCCGCCCTTCAACTGGTAAACTTCCCTACATACATTCTGCACAAACACAACTCCCTTATTAACCATGAATAAAACACTCAAGTCTCATAAACTGTACTTATAAACTCTTGAATACTCGATATTTTCATTTAAACTCACTTTCGAGCAGAGATATGCTGACCCTCGTTCACACCGTATTCCCCCAGTGCAGTACATCAGCACCTTCTTATTGCGGAACAGGTCCAGGTTCTTGTCCACATAGTCAGGGAAGTAGCTGAATTTTCGGATATCAGGTGCCAAGCAATTTTTAAACTGACCCTAAATTGTAAAAAGAATAAATAAATAAATCAGTGCATAATAGACTCTATAGCAAATACTAACATTTCTTATAAAACAGGCTTACTATTTTGCTCTCATAGAAGTTTCTACAGTCCAGCAGAATTGTATCATTGTTTGAGGAGCCATTTTTGAGGAGAGAATGCACCTCCTTGTGGAATTCTTGAGGGTCCAGATGTGTTCCTACGTGTGAAAGAATTCCACTCAACATCAGCTACAATATAAAGGTGTCCTTTGATTTCACTCATTTAAAATGTTCCATGTTTAGTCGTGAGTGTGTGTATATGGAAAACAGCAATAATCCCAATTAAGATGCATTCAATTCCAAAGTGGAATAATATAAAATGTGGAAAATAAAACTAGATTTTTCTCTACCTGCTAATTTGTAGGAGATTAAATCTGGATCCACACCCATGGGGACGATTTCTTTATACACTCCAACCTTAAGGTCATTAAAGCACTCAGCACCACCTTCACTGGTCTGAACATTAATATAAAATATATATTTTAAGTCATTTTCTAGAAGACTGCATTACAATGGAGACTAAATGTCATTTTTGCTAGTTTACCTTAAAGTCTTCCACTTGCATTACTTGGAATATGGGATGTGCCAGCATTGCCTTGATGTAAAGGCTCGTGGCTGTTTTTGTTCCGCCAACTGTTCCATTGATGCCCTCTGTGGCCACGCGTACCTGCATGAGAACAAAATGTCATGCAGTGAAAGAAATACCACAGCAATACCTTAAAAAAAGAGAAAAGCACACTGTTTACCTTGCCGGTGAGGCGAAGCTTTGAACACAGATTATTCTGCCAGTCACAAATGAGCCTGGGCTCTTTTATCTGACAATAGCAGTAATACAAGATGACTTCACCTGGACCTCTGCAAGCGATCACACAGACACATCATTAACATGTAGTCATGTACAGACAGTAACGCTCAAGACCTGCTGAATAAAACCTACTCGCTAAGCTCGTCCTCAGAAAAATGGCTTGTATCAGGCACCCAGAAGGTAGTATTATTTGACTGGTAGTCGTTCTCGTGGTCTTTTGTGGAGCCATTAGTGTTGGCTTGCTTCAGCATCTGATCCAGTGCTGCACTGGTGAGCTCGTCAATCTCGTTTGCATGGACATTGGAAACGTGTTTGTGCATGGACGAAGGGTCTGAGAATGCCTCGCCACAACAGTGCCAAAGCGATGAGGTGTCTACTTCGGACTTCAGGATTCTCTTAGATTCCACAAATGTTGCGAAGGTCTGGAAATAAAACAAAAGTTCAATAAGGAGACAATACTATACATTTTTATCAGAAGTACCTCAAGTCAATCAAAAGTTTATTCATCAATTGTACTGTATATTCAAGACATATTTTCTTGGCAAGCCTGGGGTTAAAGCTCAGGATAAAGAGGACAAGGGTAACTTTCAACATAATGCTACCACCAGCAAAACAGACACTATTTTAATTCACTGTGGGGATTAAAATAGTGTCTGTTTTGGTGCCATCTGACCCTAAAACCATACGCTTTTCCCCCCCACATTGTCTTCAACAAACTCAAAATGGATTTCATAGGCATTCAATAAGGAACGGGCTTGTGAGGTGCTACAGACTATTCCAGAACCGCTGAACTTTCTGTCTTAAAATAAAAACTGACTGTTGTTACTGAATCACCTAATGCCTAATAAATCCAGTATTGTTCTAGAATGAAGAAAATAAATCCAAACTTTTGACTACTGTATGTATTGTAATAATATCAAATCGCCTACTCCCTGATGATTCTTGTCACTACTTGTCACTGACCTGATCTCTAGATGGAGCCTGGGCTTTATCATAATTTTTCCATTTTAATAATGGATTTAATGGTGCTTCATGGAATGCCTTTTCCCCCCCATCCTTTTTTCCAGACAAACAAACCTTTAAATTAAAATCTTTTTTCCAGTTCAAAATACTGTCTATAACTCTGTGACCATCCAGAAACATGTAGGTCAAACACTTATGCAATCATGACTTCTTTTAATTTATTTATTTGTGAATAATAAATACTACAAACAAGAGAGTTGAATAGTTGAAGACAAGCAGGTGCAAAGTGCAAGTATACAAGACAATTAGACACAAAACATAAGCACAATCAACCCAATGGAAACTAAGATGATTACCAACAGAACAAACAGAAGGCACATTCTGACATGCTGCTATCACTGACAGGTTTAATACATTAGACACTTCTTGTTTTCTGTTTCTTCTCTATGGCTTATCGTGTACAGGGTCGTACAGCAGTACACCGCTGATTACTCTTGCGCAAATAATACTTGTATACAAGATAAATCAACATACCTTCTTCTTTAAATAAGAGTAGCATTTGCGAGTTGTGGGAAACTCGGTTTGCTCTCGTTTGTCGTGTTTAATGTTCAGAGGATTAAGACACTCGACGTCCAAATGAATAAAAACACTTTCTCCCAAATCCTCCCCGTCCATCATATTGTCAGTGAACTGAACCCAGTACGTTTACACGAGTTAGAACACATGTATAGGCTTATTCTTACGAAGGCTAATTAACTCACTATAAAACACAACATTATCATATATATAAAACTTCAGTCTTCTCTAAGCCCTGTGTATTCATTAAACCGTCTAAACAGGTAACCTTTTCATTTAAAACTTCTCCATGCAGCTCGAGAGGAGCCCTTTCTACGTAAAATAAAGACCAAACCCAAATATCCACACACACCCTACATCAGTGCACTACCTCTGGTGTAAAGCAACACCTTTTACACTTTAAATAGTGAACTAGATATTCCTTTGCTCTCCTATTTGAAAGTGATCCCAAAAGAAAGGCTAGTTTGTACTTCCGGTTTGGAGGCACTTTTACCTCGGAAGTGTTCTTCCCATGCCTGACCCCCTTTCATGGCTAGCTGCTTGTAGCCATCATTGAGGCGTCTCGCGCTCTGCAAACTTACACAGGTTAGTTGCTAAATTTGGAGAAGAGTGAAAAATAAAGCTCAAACGGAAGTTTTGTGTTAAATTTAAAAAGAGCTAAACTTCGCCGGGGAGATGTCCAGGAGAAGGCATAGCGACGAAAATGATGGTGAGTTCCCTCTCTCATGTTTTCTAACTAGCTTACTCTTGCGTGTTCCCCATCCGTATTCAAACACGACCCGCCTGCTTGGATTTCACTGGTTAAATCGTTCACGCGCTGCATACTGATTGGAGGAAGCGGCCGGATGCGGTCTGCCACTCAATGAACAGACCGCGGCTTTTGTTGGAAAACGGGTGGGCATAAAAAACCCCAACGGTTGTACAATTCTGCTGTTGAACGAGTTGATGTCTGAATGGAAATTTGTTCAAGAACAGAAAACCCTATGGATGAAGATGAATTGTATCGCTTTTTTAACTTTCCTCAGAGCAAAACATTTCCCTAAACATGAACGTTACTCATTTCATTAACAAACACCGCTAGCTTTGTTACACCATGCCTGTTCGTTTTAATGGAAATGAGAGTTTAAAGGCTACAGTCGGTTAATAATAAGGTAATCAAAATGTCTCCCCTTATTTTGAGCAACACTTGTCTTTATTTACTGAATTTATAGGTGTTTTCACACACACACACATTCCTTCCCTCTGTCTCGATGTCGGAGTGGTCCAGATGTCTGGATTCCCAGGGAACTGTATTTGGATTAGATAAGATGTCCCTTAACTTTAGAATCACGAGTGGCTCTGTGTGTACAGGGTCGCAAGGGGCCTAGAGCCTATCCCAGGATACCTAGGCATTAGGCGGGGTACACCCTGGATGGGGTGCCAATTTATGAATGAATAGATTATATTAAACTTTTGCAAACGTCATTGTGCACACTACATGTTCAGAGACAATGAAATGCAGTTTATATCCTACAAGAAAGACATAAGAAGCCTATTTACAATAAATAAGCTAAAAGAGATTATGGGTCTGTATATACAGGGATGATTTAATTGATTTAATGTACAGAAGGTGCAGTAGTTTATAATAAGTCTGTTGTGTGACCTGTGACGATACAATCTGTCGGATTTCATGATAAAACTCATAAGAGGACTTGGATGACCTTCTGGAGAGTTTATTGAGAGAAAGGCTCCCAGACCTCAGGTCATCACAAGTAGCTGCACAAATTGTTTGAAATTGTTATATTGTGCAACGCAACTTTTTTGGCCTTTAATGGAAAAATACAGAGTAAAAGTGGGGATTAAAGTGTAATATCAGGAGACTGTGGGGTGGGGGTGAAGAAATGCACTGAGGAGAGAATTTATTATTTTTATCTAAAGAAGAGATGTTTTGAGGCGTTTTGGTCACTGTGTACATATACACACTACAGGTCAAAAGTCAGGGTGCACCTTCAGTGATTTATTTCCTACATTCTAGAACAAGACTCAAAACTATGAAATAACTTGTATGTTATTAGGTTATTTATTAGCAACAACAAATAGGCRCATCTCAACATCCACTTGAAAAAGATTATTGCATATTTGGTAATACTATGAAACTTGTATGTTATTAGGTTATTTATTAACAACAAATAGGCACATCTCAATATCAACTGTTCAAAGAAGATTCAGCATCGTTTTACAATGTAGAAAGAAATCAGGAATAGAATTAGATGTGTCCAAACTTTCGACATACTGCATTCTCATTTGAAGAATACAGCGTTCTTATTTTAATGCAAACTGAATTGCCTCATCCAATAGGTGGGCAGCCTCACAAAAGGAGGAGGACGTCTGAGCCGATCGAAATTGAAGATCGACTGGAATCACTGATATGCAGAGTTGGAGAAAAAGTAATGTACCAGGAAAAGTTAACATTAAAGTTCCTATATGCAGTGTGTGTTATATACACACATACACACACATTGTGTGTGTGTATAGTATGCATTACGGATTTTAACAGAAAGTTTATTATTATAATTACTGACATTGTAATTAATAGAGGCCACTGACTGCTCTTTCCTTTTTATCTCTTTTATTTTTCTCCAGAGCACTTCATCTTTGGAAAGTAATTTAGAAGGCCTTGCAGGTGTCCTGGAAGCAGATCTTCCTAATTACAAAAACAAAATCCTTCGCATCTTATGTGCTGTGTAAGTATTTGTTGTTGTGATCGAGGTTTCTCTTGCCAACATATAATTTTAGTGACGAGCATAAAATGCTTGTGAATAGCACATGTGAAATTGTGACCTGTCCTATTGAGTCAGGCAGTTTTGTGTGCAGTAGGAGAAATGTGTAAAATTTTCGATTTTGGCTAAAATCGTTTGATAAATGTTTTGTTCCTGATCCTCCCTTTTGTTTGTACTTTCTTATTATGTCACACAGTCATCATTTAAATATTATAGAAATAGGATTTTGATGTTTCTCAGCCACCGGACATGATTTATAGTAATAAACTTTGTATCAAAATCAAGCTTATCAAACCAGGAGTCTAAAGATATGCATGAATCAAATCACTCAAAATCCACCTTAATACCCGATTTTATGAGTTACGGGTTACAAATATAATGTTCTTTGGCAGTGCTCGTCTGTTACCAGAGAAGCTCACCGTCTACACGACTCTGGTGGGTCTGTTAAACGCAAGGAACTACAACTTTGGTGGGGAATTTGTTGAGGCCATGATCAGGCAACTGAAGGAGACTCTCAAGTCAAACCTTTACTCTGAAGCTGTTTACCTGGTAAGCAGTAGTATGTATGGAGGAGAAGGAGATTTTGTAAATTGATTTTATTCATTTTTTAAAAAAAAAACATCTAATCTGCATTTCTGCCTCAATAGGTGCGCTTCCTAAGTGACCTGGTGAACTGCCATGTCATTGCAGCTCCTTCTATGCTTGCCATGTTTGAGAACTTTGTCAGTGTCACACAGGAGGAGGACATACCACAGGTAAGGGTTTCAGAAATATTTTGAAGACCTCACTCAAGCTCATTGCTCAAACACGAGAAAACAGAAGTATAAGTTCATCGATACCGGTAATTGTAATGAGGTAATGTTTTACAGGTGCGTTCTGACTGGTACGTGTATGCTGTTCTGTCCTGCATGCCGTGGGTTGGGAAAGAGCTCTATGAGAAAAAGGACGTGGAGATGGATCACCTCCTGAATCAGATCGATAACTATCTCAAGTACGTCATTAATCCTTTTAAAAAATTTTTGTTCTTGTTCATTTGTTCTTTAAAGGTCTGTATTTTTTGCACTTTAAATTTATGAACTTATTTTTATAAGAAGTCAAAAAAGTTAAGGGTTTAATGCATATTACCAAAGATTTATTTCTTTGGTCATGCTGTATATTATTTAAGAATGCTTTGAACATGATCGCAGTGCTGCTCGAACTGGATTGATCTTAAAACAGTATATTAAAATTAGGTCACCATTTTAGAAGTGGTAAATTATTGGGCTGCGTCAAGCAAAGAATACATTTAAGAGATTTTTAGGTCCTGGAACTGGGTTAATAACTTTTCAACATAATATTAAAACCTGGAAGGATAGTGCTAAATTGTCAACCTTGTGAAAGAAATGTGGTCAGAAAAAAATTATGAATGGATATCACGTACACACTTGCATTGCCATATACACACGATGGGGCTGCACAATTAATCGGGGGGAAAATCATGTTCTCGATTCATGTATACATGTGATCTCATTTTTGATATAGATTTACTTGCATGTATTTCCCTGCATTCAAATCATGCTGCATTCATGTGTTCACTTATGTACTTGACCATGATCCTAGACTGCTACAGTGCCTTGCAAAAGTATTCATATCCCTTGAAACTTTGCACATTTTGTTACGTTACAAGCACAAATGTAATTTTATCATATTATGACATTATGGGATAGACCAACACAAAGTGGAAGGAAAATTATAAAACGTTTTCAAAATTCAGTTAAACAACTCGTTTGCTTCGGTCACATCTCTTCCTCATTTATAGCGTTCCGCTTTCACTCATGTGACATGTAAGGAGGCAAACATAAACAGACGAGTCAGTTTACTTGGTGTAGTTTGAGTACTATGCCTCAGTCTTCATCCAGGAAACCTAAGCATAAATCTGAGTTTTGCGTTCAGATTTTATTTTCAGTCACTCATTAGCAGGTGCTTAAATTGTATTTCTGCTTTCTCCCCAAGTAAGCCAACTTGGTGCAAGTTCAAGAACAAGAAAACAAACTGAAAAGCAGATGAATGCATACATATACTGTTAATCAAAGAATGATGTTATTCACAAGTCAAATCAAAATTACTCTTTCCATATATCCCTTATGTCTTTATCAGCAATTACTTTATCAGTAGGTGTGTTTCCACAGTGAGAAATCCATTTTGGGATTTTATTTTGTGAATAAATTATTATTATCATTATTGTGAAGTTTGTAGAATGAAGATGTGGGAAGTAGATTTCAACTGCACACTTGTAAGTGCGTATTACAAAAAATGTACAGTGCCCTCTGTTGAGTTTTGAGATGAGCATTTTTCTAATGATATAAGGGCATTTTCCATTTAAACTTGAAGGTAGCATATCTTCTCTTCCTGTGGGTCGATTTGAAATGGAACAAAGCCCATATATTACCTCAAGCTCTGCCAAAATAACTGCAAATTCTATTAAAATTTGTTCAGTAGTTTTTATGTGATCCATTCATACAGAGACACAAATTCCAAAAAACATTTTTGTGTTTTGATTACTCATCCTGCGGTCGCCTCAAATAATTTTTTCAGTGTACAGACATGCCAACTTTACAGTTTTATTATATGTATAGATTATTCAGTGTTTTCCGTTAGAACTATTTCTATTCCTGTACTTGTGCACATGCCATCAGTTTGTCATGGTTTCTTCCAACCTTCACCTGATGAGATAATGAGTGCTCGGCACAGTCTCAACGCTCCCTAGGTACACACAACCCTATTCATACCTTGTTCTTTTTCCACTCACACCACTATGTTTTAGTGTAGCTTCTCGTYTCCAGAAGAAGTGCCTTATTGAGAGGCATTAGTTTATATGCTTATATTTGATACTTGAATACAGTGGAACCTTGGATTACAAGCATAATTCATTCTGTAATTGGACTTGTATTCCAAAATACTTGTAAACCAAATTGAATTTTCCCATAAGAAATAATAAATACTCAAATTATTTGTTCCCCAGCCCCAAAAAAGAGATGCATAAAAATAATGAATACAATATATAAAATAAAACAAATTAACCTGCACTTTACCTTTTAAAAAAGGTAAAAAAATAAATCCAGACAGGTAAGTGTTTCTGTTTGTGTGTGTGTGTGTGTGTGTGTGTGTGTGTGTGTGTGGGTGTGTGTGTGTGTGTGTGTGGAATTAGCCCTTGCTTCGCCTCGTCTTACACAGTAAACCTCACCCCCCCTAGAGCACAGATTTTTGTGTAAAGCAGAAAGTGTGTGTGAGAATCCGGGGAGGAGGGGGGGGTTGTAAAGGCGAGAGAGTGTGCGCGTGTGTCGGTGTCAAACGCGCCCACACACATAGGAGACATGCTGAAACAGAGGGAGATGTTGATTATACCAGCAAGAGACGAGCACTAAGACCCAGCAGGGGAGACAATTGCACACAATTCCACAGTGCAAGAGGGAGAAAAATCTTTGTGATGCTCGGTGTCAAAACGAGCTTATGCATGAGGCATGATATTCGGCACTCGTAAACCAATACTTGCTCGTTTTTCAAGTCAAAATTTATTTAAAATATTTGCTCGTCTTGCGGAACACTCGTAAACCGCATTACTCGTAATCCGAGGTTCCACTGTAATGTGAATATATGTGGAAGTTTAAATACTATAAATAAATGAAGTATTGTACTGTAAATGATGTACCTGCAGACTACCTAAGAAACTCTATTTTTATCAGCAGATGGTAAATGTCAATTTATTTTATTATATTATTAAATAATATTTACTTATTTACTTGAGTGCAGTAAATGTTTTGGTTGAGAAAATGAGGATCGTGTGAGAGAATTGTGATCTCATTTACCATAGAGAAAAATTATTTTAGCAAGAATCATACAGCCCTGTCTGACAATGTGATGAGAGCTTAGAGGATTAGGACGAAACAGCAGTGTGACCATAAGGCAACCACTTATTGGTGAGAATAGTCTTATTAAATATTGTAGGGAGCATAAATCTTGGCCTTGCGGAGCGATTGGGAACTGCTCATGTGGTCTGAAAGTTTTAGATTGACCCATTGCTTTGGAATAGGGTCCGTCAGGGTAAGAATTGAAGCACAGTGGTAATGGCCACTGTACAAGCCTCTGGAGGCAGTGTTATGATCAGGGGTTGCTTCAGTTGGTCAGGTCTAGGCTCAGCAATGTTAGGTGGCAATAAGATAGTCAGCTGACGACCTGAATGTATTGAATTGAATGACCAGGTTTTCACATCTATGGAGTTTTCTTCCCTGGTGGCACGGGCATATTCCAGGACTGGTACTAGAGTGGTACTAAGAGCATGAAGAATTTTTTTCACACATGAATTGGCCACTATTGTGTGCTATAATCAAAGTAAATATAAAAAAAATAATGTGATTGAGTGAAATCTTTGTGGTTTTTTTTTTTTTTGGACCAGGCATTGTATTTTTTAAGATGAGGAAATTAACTTGTGCATCAGGTAAAAAAAAAAATTTGTGTATTATTTTTAGGAGGCGACAGAAAACCCATGTGGCCATGCTGCAGGTGTGGACAGCAGAAAAGCCCCACCCACAGGAAGAGGTGAAACTCCTTCATTATCCTAGCACAGACTGGCCTTCAGTTAGCACTGCCTGATGAGATGTTCATCCATGAACACTAAGTGCTGTGGCTATTGTTTTGCCTTAAGGTTTATTAGAGCAAGGAAAAAATACACAGGGAGTCGTAAGGGTGTGGGAAATCTTTTAGTAATGTCAGGTTTATAATTTACAACTACTTTCTTCTGCACAGCGTGTAAAGTACCTTTTCATATGCAACTACCAAATGTACTAATGTTGCTTAACTTATTTCTAACATCTCTTTCCCTTTCCTGTCCTCTTGTAGTATCTGGACTGTCTGTGGGCTCAGGTGCAGAAGCTGAAAAAGGATCGCTGGCAGGAGCGTCACATCCTGAGGCCGTACATCGCCTTTGACAGTGTGCTGTGTGAGGCTCTGCAGCACAACTTGCCCCCTTTCACTCCTCCAGCTCACTCTGATGATGCGGTTTACCCCATGCCCCGCGTCGTCTTCCGCATGTTCGACTACACTGATGCTCCTGAGGTACAGGTGTCATCTTTCTAATGTTAGAGATGTCAGCGGTGTTTGCACGCTTCTTGTGTGAAAGGGCCTTTCATCTTTTTCCACCTACTCATGTACAAAAAAAAGAAAAAAAAGAACAGAAGCTTTAAATATTTTCTGTCGTTTAAATCTTGTTTGAAGCACTCAGTCAGCTCATGTCATATTTATTTGGGTTTAAGACTTGTTTTCGCTTTCTGTATTTGGGTGGGATGAGCTCACAGTAAAGCTGAATAACTGCTCACACTAGACCTGCTCATATAAGGGTTAGTAATAAGTTATTACTGCAAGTTGTAAAAGAAATTGGCATCCTAAAATTGTAACCATGTTTTGTTGATGTCATTTCAAGCCCAAGCGGCTGCATTATCATCTCTTTACCTCTGTAAGTGTGTTGTGTGCATGATGGTGCGTTTTGCTTTCAGGGCCCCGTCATGCCTGGCAGTCATTCTGTGGAGAGGTTTGTGATTGAAGAGAACCTACACTGCATCATCAAATCTCATTGGAAAGAAAGGAAGACCTGGTAAGTCCTAAATAGCTCTGATTGTGCCTTAAAGCAGTGCTGTTACATGGTGTTGTTTGTCTATTTTGTCACAAACTATTATTATTATTTTATTTATTAAACTGCTTTATTGGTGCTCTTTCAGTGCTGCACAGTTGCTGAGCTATCCTGGAAAAAGCAAGATTCCTCTTAACTATCATATCGTTGAGGTAAACTACAGTATAAACACTCCCTTTTATACCGATAATAAGATTTTTGATGTGTAATCATGCGTAACATATATATTCTAACCAAGCTCCATAGTGTTAAGGACGCATCCTATTTAATTCTCTGTTCTAGGCATGGTTAGTATTAGTATACTCTATGACCGTAATTTTGTGATGGATCGCACTGCTAAAATACTGTATTGTCTTTCTCTAGGTGATCTTTGGTGAGCTCTTCCAGCTACCTGCTCCTCCCCACATCGATGTCATGTACACTGCATTACTGATTGAGCTTTGCAAACTGCAGCCTGGATCGTTACCTCAAGTTGTATCCTTTCTTAATGCTAGAATGCCTTTGTATCTTGTAGTTCAAGAATAGCTCCCCTTGATTGTTTAGTACATGCATTTGCATGGTGCTGTTACATGCAGCTCAAGAGATTTGGACAGATTGGTGGTCTCGTAGAGGCATATTTGAGTCCTGGAAACTTACTCCTGGAGGTATTAAATTCGACATGGATTACTTTTAGGAAAAACAGAGCTAAACGTATTTGCCCCATGATTTATTTATTTATTGCATATTTGTCACACTTGATTGATTCTGATCATCAAACAAATGTTAATATTCCATAAAGACAGGCCAACAGAATACAAAATGCAGTTTTTTAATGATTTCACTTATTAATCTGAAAAAGCCATCCAAACATGCCTGACCCTTTGTGGAAAAAGTGATTATTCCAAAATCCAATTGTTGGCTGTGCCACCCATTTCCCATGTTGCAAAAAACTCATATTTTGTATTTCATGGTCTCTTTGTATATAGAATTGTAACTTAACGTAAACCTGCTCTAAGCTTGCACAAGCCACAGAGATGATGTACATGAGACTGGACACAATGAACACCACATGCATAGACAGGTGAGTGTAGTAGCTTCTGCTTTTCATTAGGCTAAAACGCAGGTACATTATTAACACTATTTACATTTTAAAAGCATACAACAAAATATACGTGTTGAGTTTCTCAGTGCTTACGAGATTTTAGATTATTTATTTTCAAAAATTGTGATTGTGGTCAGTTCCACTTAATATCCTTGTTACAGAACTTTAACCATTTAAGTTTTTTTGTTATTTTTTTGTTTTGTGTTATTAGTTTTAATTCTTATTTTGTTTCAGATTCATCAACTGGTTCTCTCATCATCTGAGCAATTTTCAGTTCAGATGGAGCTGGGACGACTGGTGAGATCTGTTTTACATCTTCAAATATTAGACATACAGCTTTATGGACACTTTTTAGTCTACAGTATGTATAGTAGTATACTCTGGTTCGAACTCATGGCATTGACACTGGGAGTAAAAGCTCACTGTTGAACACTAAATAACAGATTTGCTGGTGGAATGTGGTTAAAAAAACATTTTTTTAACCACAAAAATTATAATTAATAATTATAATGGGTGGTTGTTGATTTTAATTAGAGTATTTTTGCGATACAATAGTTTTGCAATTGTAATTATAAAGTATCTAGCTCATGTATTATTGTTGCTTAAAATTTTTAAATGCATCACTGTCTGGTGCAGCATTTTTAAATGAGACCATTTAACGTGTAGGCTTCTGATTATTGAATTTACTGATAACTAGTGCAATGGCATGCAAACTGGTATATACAGTATAAATGCCAACAAGGTACTGGTTATAGGCAGGCCCATAAATTTTGGAACTTTGTTTATTTGTTGATTGCCATTTGGCCTCTACACCACTTCATAGAATTTAAAATGAAGCTTGTAGTACGTGTATATACTTGTGTGTGTGTGTGTGTGTGTGTGTGTGTGTGTGTGTGTGTTTTATTTTTTTATTATTTTTTTAATTATTACTTTTTTATGCACATTTGCGAGTGTATACATAGCACTATACTGCACCCTGCTTAATTTTTTTTTCTTAAATCATTTTTTTATTCTTGTTGGTGCCCCTGCCATGTATGTCACTTTAGGTGTTATTCTAAAATGCTGGTCTGCTCCCTTTTTTGGTGCATGTTTTCTATCTGTTTTATACTGATCCTTTTTTTAATGTAAAATCATTAAAAATATTAAGAAAAGTTTTCTTTTATCTCCTAGGTCTGACTGTTTAACAGTGGACCTTGATAAACCCAAACCCAAATTTGTCAAAGAGGTGCTGGAAAAATGCATGAGGTGGGTTTTGTTTGTGTGCTTCCCCCATATTGAAAAAAAGTAGCTGCTATTTCTTCAACTCTGTTCTTATGTGTAACTTTGGCTTTTATTTCTGAACTACAGGCTGTCGTATCACCAGCGGATCGTGGACATTGTGCCTCCTAGTTTCTCCGCTTTAATCCCAGCTGAACCTCTGTTTAAATATAAATACGAGGATGAAAGCAGCAGTAAGTAACCCTGTCTAAAAAGGTTTGAAATGGACTGCTTTTTCACAAAGGGCTGTTAACTTTCTCTTAGCATATTTGTAATGTCCATTTATGTGAAACTTGGGGTAACTATGTCCTGCTGCATTTTCTTTCCACTGCAGGTACGTTGCCTGGATATGTTGTGGCAACTACTATAGGAAATGCCATCAAGAACCGTGCCTCAAATGAGGAGATCCTCACTGTCCTGAAAGAGGTGCCCAATCCTAACCAAGATGAAGATGATGGTATATTGTCTCTTTCATTAATATTTTAGTTATCCAATAGCTGGAAGGCATAGGCGTATAGCTTGTTTTTTTTATAGCTTAGTACCTCTTACACCACTTAACCTATTTATAGACCTCAGTTGTCAGTGAAGGTATTAAATTAAGTAAAAATGTAAAAGATTTATAGATGTTCCCTCAACAGTTTTATTTTTCCCTTCAGATGAAGGTGATGGTTTCAACCCACTGAAAATAGATGTGTTTCTGCAGACACTGCTTCATCTGGCTGCAAAATCCTTCAGTCACTCATTCAGTGCTCTTGCGAAGTGAGTGTTGTGTCAAACAGTCTAGCCTTGTGGTGCCCTCCTGGTATTCTCTCACTTTGTACTGTAAATGGCAGTGATAAAAAGTTTTGTATTTTGCTATTCCTTTAAACATGTTAATCAAGGTCTCCACATCACAAGTGTGTGTTAATGTTCCAGCTGAAATAACACTCAAACTTTATACATGTATAAAGCTTGCAATTAGATCCCCCTCGCACATATCCCCATAAGAAATAATGGAAACTCTATCAATTCGTTCCACAACCCATATTCATGTGAAAATAATTAATACAAAATATAAAGTAAAAATAAAACAAATTAAACTGCACTTTACCTTTTTAAAAGAATTTGGCCGAAGTAAGACTGGAGAGGAGGAGGGATAAGGGGGCTGCTGTACAGGACGACTTGCGCACACAAATATACACAGGCGTGCACACACGGATGCTGACTCTATGAATAACGCATGCGCACTGACACTTGAGCATGGCAGACGATTACCCATAATCCTGCAGCTAGAAAGGGAGAACCATTGGCTCAGTTGTGGTCATGTAACGCTCGGCAGACAAAGCGTGTATGTACTATTCGTATGTCAAGACTTATATGGATAAACTGGATATACATGGATAAGTGTCTTAAGTAAATTGTGTCAGGTATAGTGTAAGGATTTATTCATGACAGCATATAGTTAATACTGTAAAAGCATGATGGATTATAATCTCGTACTCTTGCCTGTACTGTATATAAGACTTACTCTGATAAAAGATGTGATTTGAATCTGCCCAGAAGTTTCAGTTCTGAACAGTGCAGATTGAATGTCTAGTACAATATTTTAATACAATATTTAGTATTGGAGTTATACAAAAGCTTTTTTCTGGAGTCATTCAGGTTTTTTATTATTATGATAAGAATGATCTACAGTAACAGGAATTCATTTAAATACCGTGCAATACAGGTCATTTCTTTTATGCGCTGCTTTTTCTGTCGTTAACGAAAGTCGTATATTATTTGTAAAACAGTTTTTAACTGCTTTTAGTGTGGTCAAGTTTAACCATTACCGCAATGACTGATTTTGCTGACACCAGACTGACCTGTCCACTCCAGTCCAATTTCACAGAAAAGCCAATGTAGCTGAATTCGCTGAGAAAGTCAATTCTGGCCACTATAGTAAGGCACCACAGTCTGCCACGCCTGGGGCTTGGCACTTAAAGAACCCAAGGCTGCCAACCTCTAAACTACCCAGAACCCAATTCATGGTAATGTAATCCATGTAATTTGCCAGGCGAAAATGGGTTTAATCCATGGAGTCCCCACCCTGCAACCCATAGCACCAAAAGAACCCTCAGCCAACGTCCTGGTGACCTGCACCATAATACAACCCAACCCAAATACAACCTTGTGGAGTCGTGTCCTGACGGATCAGAGCTGCCCAGAAAGCAAAAGGGGATCCTACACAATACTGACCTTAATGCTTTGCATAATATATTATATATGGCTGTTCAGTGGACATTCAGATAAAGTGCACCATAAACCCGAGTGTGAGAAGTCGTGTACATAAAGCCTTGTTCTAAAATACCAGCTAAAACTCCTAACAGTCTCTGGTATTGAACCGTTGCGATTTTTTAATTTTTTTTTAAATGCTCTTATATTGTGATAGCTTCAGTGCCGATGAGATTTAATTCCATATGAAACCTATTTAATACGTTTTTTTTTTTTCTTTTTTTTTCTTCTCACCTGTTGGCATTAGTTGAAAGCTTTGGCCTGTTGTTGAACGGTCTACAGCTTTGACACTTGTCTCACTAAGATGGAACATTTCTGTTTTTAGCCATATGGCTTTTATTTGAGTCTTTTTACCGCCTTACTTTCCTTATTGTATATTCGTTTTACTCAGGTTCCATGAAGTGCTGAAGACTTTAACAGAAAGTGATGAAGGGAAACTGCACATTCTTCGAGTGGTGTATGAGGCATGGAGGAATCACCCAGAGGTAAACATGCTAAATATGCATGTGGACATAAAGACTGATGCATAACTGCTAATAAGTTCAGAGATTGGATCAGAAAACTTGCTTTGGTATTAGCACTGTTTCTGTGTATCTTGTAAAACAAATTGGATAACTTAGATTGAAAGTTCCTAAACTTTCAGGATTAATTACTTGCAAGCTGTGCTTTCAGACATTAAAGTTAACAATGGCCGATGTGTCTGTCTTCCTTCAGATGATCTCTGTACTGGTGGATAAGATGATACGTACTCAGATAGTCGACTGTGCTGCTGTGGCCAATTGGATCTTTTCTCCTGACATGGCTCATGATTTCACCAGGTGTGTTTCCATATCCTGTTAAGACTTTTTTTTTTTTCTTCGTCTCTTCATATCCTTATGTTGCTGTTTGTATCGGTTTATTCAGGCTTTATGTGTGGGAGATTCTTCACTCCACCATCAGGAAAATGAACAAGCACGTCCAGAAGATACAGAAAGAGCTGGAGGAGGCCAAGGATAAACTGGAAAAACAGCAACACAAGAAGGTATAGGGAAATTCATGTTGGGCTTCCTTTTGATCTCTGTTTTACGGGTTTTGGTTGGTTTTCTCCGGATCACAAATGGACAGCTGATACTGGAGAGCAGATCCTTTTAGAGAGCAGATCCAGAGGCTGTTTTTACCGGACACTTTGGTGTCCATTTGCGATCATGCTCTTTTTGACAAAATAGCGTCCTTCTGATTGCATTTCTGCCGCTTGCGTTGGTTGAAATATTGTTCTTGCACCGTCAGTGCTTAAATGTGTAGCATTTTAAGCCTTATTTGCGCTCCATGTGCTTTTAAGAACCATGCAAGCTGAAATTAAAGAGGAAAGAAAAAACTGATGTAAACCATGAGTCACAAACAGAAATAGTCCTTGCTTGGGATTAAAAAAATAATAAAATAAAACAGCCCCTCTCAAAAACCAGGACCAAAGAAGCTGTTCACACCACAGTACCATCGCACCATTGGAAAGATTTTACTATCTTTTCTATGGATGATTAAACCTCATGTATCCTCTATTACATTTGTATGAATTCAGTGTCTCTCACTGGTCTGAAATATTCTTGTGGTGGGGCCGGCATTACCTGCCAGCACAAAAGTAGTCTACTGCACACAATAAACAACAAATGCATATGAACTTTAACACAATATATAGATTTTTATTGGTAGTTCTAGTAACTTCACATTTCAGAAATCAATTTGAAGTCAAGTTAACTAGGGTTTTATCATTTTAACCATATTGAAACAACGTTTGTCCAGGACCAAAGTGCTATATACAACATAAATTAACAATTAAAACTTCATACACAAGGCATCTCTTGCGTGTACACCCAATGGCATAAAACCCCAAAACAAGAAATATCCAGGAAGCAGCAGTTCTCTGAGAGGAAATGCTATGTTGATGAGAGGTCAGAGGAGGTGAGAAAGATTGTCTGATCTAGCTAATCCTCTGCAGTAACTCGTATAACCATTCTGATGTGGATAGCATCACATGTATGTCGAACATTGAGATTAATGTTAACATAAACTGAAGCCCTTGACCTTTTTAATTGCATTAATAAGCTGGAGTTCCTATTAAAGTGAACTTACACAAAGCTGTGGCTTCCCAAGAGGGGAGGTCTTTCTCCAGTAATACATTTGAATAGATAACCCAAGATGCCTGGTAGTACCAGTTCTGAAGCACACCTGCATATATTATACGTGTCAAGTTCAGTACTAAAAGCTGCGTTGCTTGTCTAGCACTAAAAGGGCTCACATGCTGTGAATAATGATGTGGGAATGAATGTGGTGAGTTTGTAGAATTACAGGAAGTTTAACTTTTTTTTTTTTAAAGCAGAAGGACAGTGGTGATGAAGAGGACATGGAGAAGAACAGTGAGGATGAAGATGGTCAGCTGGAAGAGCAAATCGAAAGGCTGCAGGAGAAAGTGGAATCCGCACAGAGCGAACAGAAAAACCTGTTCCTCGTCATCTTCCAGGTGAGATCTTGACCAGTCTTAGGCAGGTTTACTAACAGTGGTGTATCCCAGTGGTGTTGTACTCTACTATGAGCACTCATGTGATGCCTTTTGTTCAGTCAGCTTGCTTGGTTGAAACTAACTTTTGTATAAATGAAAATATTAAATTCCATATAAGGAGCTTTCCTATGTTTCCAGGCATTTGGGCCACCCTGTACAGATTGAGCAAATTTAAAAGGTGTTTGCTTTGGGCTTTAACCGAGCTAGACTTTGTTACTACATTCTTATCTTTTTTCCATTTCAGCGTTTCATCATGATGCTGACAGAGCACTTGGTGCGCTGTGAGACTGGCAGCATGGAAATCAATACCTGCTGGTACAAGAACTGCGTTGAGCGGCTGCAACAAATCTTCCTCATGGTACTTTTCATTTCACATATGGCTTGTGTTTACAAAAGCACAAAATAGAGGTGGTACATCATAAATTATATACTTAGCAGTTTAGAGATCACGAACCTGCATTTGTAAGCGCTACTTCTGGCAGCTGATTAGTACACGCAAGACATGATGTCTGATGGATTAAAAGCTTTTACCAAGGATTCCAGGGGCACTATTATTTTTTTTCTTTCTTTCTTTTTCCCTTTTTCTAATACAGAGTTGTCCAAGTAGGGAGATGTACAAAATGGCCTAGACAACTTTTAAATGTTCTCTGTCTAATGATTTCTGTGTGTCTGTGATTGCAGCATCATGTGATCATCCAGCAGTACATGGGCACACTTGAGAACCTGCTGTTCACGGCTGAGCTGGATCACCACATCCTGGCAGTGTACCAGCAGTTCTGCGCCCTGCAGCTTTGATCGTGCCACTGAACCCGTGGCCCCACCCGTGGTTCAAACCTTTCAGTCTTGGCTTGTATGTTGTGTGGCTTATTAGCTACGTCCAACAAGTAAACTGAGCTTTTAAAATGGAAATAATTTTGTTCATTCTCGAGTAGTGATATTGGCTCTAATTGTTTGTGTAGCCTTTTTTTTTTTTTCTTTAAGTCTGGTTTTTTTTCCCCACCTCCATTTTGAGTACACCGGAATCATAGTTCTGTATTAACTAGGAACAACTTTTAAAACAAGAGGTTTAAGTTGACAGAAGAAGGTTTTTAGTTTCATTCTGGCCTGACTTGGCAAAAAAAAACTGTCTGCAGTTTTATATATTTAATGTCATTTTGATCTGGAAGTGATTAAAATGAGTTGCGAGTCTGTGCCTGTATTGTCTGTGCTTCTGTCACCATAATGGACTATTTTTGAACTGTAAAGAAATACATGGAATCTTGCCTTTTTTAAAACGAAATAGTGTCTCTCTTCTTTAATTGATTTCAAAGCTTTTAGACTGGTATTGAACATAATGTGACATACTTTTTCACAGCTCTCTAGGTGAGGAGTGTCTGGGGGGTCTGTCAAGCATAGCCATGTAATTTGTTACAACCTGACATTTATAAAAGATTTTATAGTTATTAGTCTGTTTTAACTCCAGCCTTTAATAATTCAAACAATTAGCCTATACGTGGATGCAGTTGGTATCAGACATGCTCTGTTAGGGGCAAGTTAAAATCATCTCGAAAGTGTAGTAGAATAGATAGCTCTGTGTTTAGTAAATGAACTCTCATGCTACGGTCACATTCAATGTTCATGGAATTAATCTTACAGTAAAACGGTTCCCCCATCCCCTGGTGTAGATGAGCTTAAGATGTTTGTAGCACCTTAATTTTAACATGTTCCACTGAAATTATATTACTTAGAGGTTTGGTGTGATGTATGTATATCTATGTAATGTGTATAGATAGATCGAAAGATAGATTCGTTACACACAGACTGATCTATTTGAGTGTTCATTTCTTTAATTTTTTTTTATTATGGCTTACAGCTAATGAAAATTATATATTCTAAGTAATGTATATAATTTTTTAACACAATTGTTGTATTACTGAAAAGTATGTACATGTATAGCACTCAATACTTGGTCCGGCAGAAATTTATTTTAATTAATGCAGAAATTTATTTTCAGTTCAAAAGTTACTGCTCCTCACAATTTTATGTTTGCCAAGTTTGCTGGCCAATCAAGCACAGGGATATCATGGTCCTTAAACCAGGTATTAGTACTTTTGTCAGTGTGGGCAGGTGGCAAGGTGCTAGAAAATTAAATCAACATCTCCATAAAGCTGGTCAGCAGAGGAAAGCATGAAGTGCTATAAAAAATAGGACTTGGCCCACTGTGCAACTGTGCAGTCCTTTTTGTCCTTATCCAGGGTAAGACGTCTCTGACATTCTCTTGTTCAAGAGTGGTTTGACGCAAGGAAAGCGACAGTAGTAGCCCATGTCCTGGATATGTCTGTGTGGTGTGTCTCTTGATGCACTGATTTCCAGCTGCTATCCACTCCTAGTAAATCTCCCCCAAATTCTTGAAAAGGCTTAATTTCACAATCCTCTCTTGCTTGTGCACCTTTTTCTGTGCAGGGTGACCTAGTCATTGGCGGAGAAACCCTCGTTGGTGTGTCTCCACATTTCTTGTAGTTTTGCACACATCTCAGTAGGGATTTTAGGCCACTATTCTTTATAGCACTTCTCTAAATCCTAAAGGCTTCTTGCCTGTCGCTTGGCAACTCGAAGTTTCAGCTCTCTCCATAAATTTCCTATAAGATTAAGTTCTAGAGATGGACTAGGCCACTCCATGACCTGAATATGCTTCTTTGAGCCACTACTTTGTTGCCTTGCTGGAAGACCCATCCATGACCCATCTTCAGGAGTTTCCTAACTGTTATGTTGCATGGCCATGCGCATTGGCCCCTCAATGTGAAAAAGTAAGCCTGTACCTTTAACAGAGAAACAGCCCCAAAGTTGATGTTTCCACCTCTGGGGGTGCCTGTAGGAATGGTGTTCTTAGGGTCACAGTCAGCATTTTCTTTCTTCCAATCATGGCTAGTCAAGTTGATTGCCAACAAGCTCGATTCTTGTCTCATCTGATCACCACTTTCTCCCAGGCCTTTTCTGTTCTCACTGGCAAATTTCTACACTGGCCTGCGCATGCGCCTTCTTGAGGAGAGCGATCTTGCAGTGCTGAAGGATTTCACTTCATGGTGGCTTAATGTGTCATCAATGGTTTATTTGGTGACTGTGGTCCCCAACTGCCCAGAAATTATTCACAAGGTCATTCGGGACAGATTTTGTAGATCTGCGTACCACATAAACCGTCTATGGGAGCCAGAATTATTTTTCGGTTGATAGGGAATCAAATACTAATTTTATTCACTGAAAAGCAGCTCAATGTATATAATATAGATATTTTTTACAAAATTTTTAATGAATAGTCTGTCTCTATCTTTTAAAATAAACCTATGATTAAAAAATTACAGACCATTAATTTCTTTGTAGAAAATTATAGACCCTCAAAAGTTGGCAAACTTAGAGTTTACTTACTAGAGTTCTTGTTGATGGTCAAAGAGTGGAAATAATGATAAGGTTAAAGCTAAAAATTAGCTGATCAGCTTTCATGCAATCAGTGATATTATTTCTGGTTGAAGCTACATACATGTCTGCCTGCAACAAAGATGAACCACTTAATTTTTAAAACGGTAATTTCACTAAATTTAGTTTGGTGTGGCATTGGTTTTAGCTGGATTGGTGGCTAAATATTAGGAAACTGTTAAATTAACCTAGTTCAAGATTTTGAATCTACTATAATTTCATCTTAGTCCAATCAATGGGAAGGAGAGGATATAGAAAAATGTATGTTTATGCCTTGTTTACGTTAAGTTGTACTTATTTCGCCGTCAGCCAAACACTTCCTTTAGGGTCATCGGAGGGTGAATCGCAGATGAGAAATCGAAAAAGTAGATCAAATGAAGATAAATTTTTGTCTTAAAATGATTCCAGGATTCCAGTGTATAATTTACTTATACCACGTTAGCGCTGTTATTTCACCGGTGAAAATAATAAATAATCCCAATAAAATATTCTGTTTCGATTTTCTAATTAATATCTATTGATGCAGATGTTAGTAGCTTATTTTAAATTAGATAATTAAATCTGGCATATACCTGTTCATAAAGGTTTTGAATGATGCTGTGACAAAATCAGACTGGACAGACTTTTCTGAAACTGGTTTGCTGATTTTCCAATATACGAATCATAAAGATATCATTAAAAGAGTGACTTCTGATCAAAGTGCAGGAAAAACCTTTAATTTATAATTTCATTAATTAAGGGGGAGAAGGCTGTCCAACTTACCTGGCACAATGTAAAAAGGTAACATTAAACCTAATAGCTGGTTGTGCCATCCTTGACAGCAACAACTGCAACTTGTCACTCATGATTTTGCTGCATAGCTCATACATACTTACATTTAGATCTCACTAAGCTAAACAAATTTCTCTGTGCATGTCATGGGCTCTACTCAAAGGAATGTCATGGTAGTTTGTAGATGTTAAATAGTGGATTGTTAGTCTAGTATATTCAATTACATAATAGCACCGACAATGACAACCTAAAATATTTACAATATATGATGTACATAGCGGGAGAAAAGGATAGAAAAGTTGTTGAAAAGGCGAGCTTTTATTTTGAAAGCTAAAACGTGTGGCAGGAAAACAGGAAGTTTTAAATAGTATTGGCATTTATAGTAAAAACTGCATTCATTTGGATATTTCCTCTTATTTATATAAAGGAAAGTAAGGTTTTGTCCGTAAATTGGCAAGAACTTGCTCTTTCAATTACATGTTTTAGTTTAGTCGAAGTGAAGTTATGAGTTCTTATGTGCCTTAATACAAAGCGCAAGGTTTGACGGCGTACTGCGCATGCGTCACAATGTGGCCGCGTCTTAAATCGACCTCTGGCCAGAATTGATAAATTTGACCGCGTATATTTGTGTGCGCGTCTAATATCGATAGTTGGACGGAATTTATGGAAACTTTTGCAGTACTGTAGTTAGATATCTGTCTGAAGTTTAACCTGCACCATAGGTGAAATCAAAATGTTGAGAGATGTTATGAACAGTTATGTTCCAGATTTACTAAACTACTTTAAAAGAAGCTAGCAGTTAGCTACTTGATCAATGTAAACAAATCCCTCACCAATAGATATTAATTAGAAAATCCGAATTGTATATTTTTACTGTGTTAATGGTTAGTTAATGTTTTCAACGCTGAAATAACAGCACTGAAGTGGTAGAAGTCCATTTTAAATACTTCATTATAGAATTTTATTTCTTAGTAAGGTAGACAAAGAGTCTAACAGAGATGCATGTACCTGAACATCAACATGAAATAATACCACTCATTACATTAAAGCTGACCAGGCTATTTTTATCTTTAACATTTTAACTATTTCTACAAACTTTTCCCGTAGTAACACTAGGCTAATATTAAGTGACTAATATTATCTAATCCTTCAGAAAGCAATAGCAAATGTTACATCAATATGCGGTGTACTGTTCACTGTGTTTTCAATTCAATTTTATATCTATAGCGCTTTTAACAATGGTCATTGTCTCAAAGCAGCTTCACCGAAATGAAAAGACAATGAAAAGAAAATTTAAGGAAGTGTATATATGTGAGAAAATTCTGTCTAGATAATGAGATTGTCCCTGATGAGCAAGCCAAGGGTGGTGGCGGCAGTGCAAGGAAAAACTCCCTGAGATGGCAATAGGAAGAAACCTTGAGAGGAACCAGACTCAACAGGGAACCCATCCTCATTTGGGTGATAACGGATAACAGAAATTGTATAACATCATGTGTGTTATGCAGCTGAAAGTTCAGTATTTAAAGTTATTTAAGTTATTTAAATTAACATG
Organism: Clarias batrachus; assembly: GCA_003987875.1. Lineage (NCBI taxonomy): Eukaryota > Metazoa > Chordata > Actinopteri > Siluriformes > Clariidae > Clarias > Clarias batrachus. The sequence continues at coordinate 533,926 of QMIH01000178.1, forward strand.
TAGTCCAGTTCAGCACAGGGATGAGTCAGCAGGTGCAGAGGGCAGATGGGGTCTGGATCACTGGGAGCTCAGGAGCGACATGTGTAGATCCAAACCATCATGAAGCAGAATCCAGCTATAGAAGGTCCTTCTCTGGATACCTCAGGGTCCTCGCAGGATTGGCCTCTGGGATGGGTAGAAAAATAAAGAGCAGGTGGAAAGAATTAGCGTAGTTTCCATTCAGGATAGATGTACTGTAGTATGAGGTTATGAAATTAATTATGCGTATGCCAGATTAAAGAGATGTGTCTTGGGTCTACTTTTAAACTGGGAAACTGTCTGAGCCCTGAACGCTGTCAGAAGTTTTGGAGCAAAATATGAAAATGCTCTACCCCCTTTTGTAGGTTTTGATATTCTGGGAACTACCAGAAGTCCGGATATTGTGATCTTAAGGAGCGTGGTGGATTGTACCGTATCAGAAGACTGACTAGATATGAGGGAGCTAAACCATTTAGAGCCTTGTACGTAAGTAATGCTATTTTGTAATTAATTCTAAACTGAACTGTGAATTGTGAAAGCTGTTGTGTACTGGTTTTTGGGCCAATACGTAATATCCCCGTCTTCTCTGAATTCAATAATAGAAAATTATCAGTCATCCAATCTTTTATATCTCGAATACACTCAGTTAGGAGATGGAGATGTATAACTGGGTATCATCAGCGTAACAATGGAAACTAATCCCATGTATTCTAATTATGTTACCTAAGGGAAGTATGTATATTGAGWAAAGCAGAGGTCCTAAAACTGACCCTTGTGGCACCCCATATTTCACTGCCATTACACCAGACAGTTCTCCATTTAGATCTACAAAATGGTATCGATCAGACAGGTAGAATCTAAACCATTTTAACACCTGTCCCTGAATACATATGTGATTTTCTAAGCGATATATGAGAATATTTTAAAAATCTGGTTGGGATTGGATCCAACAAACATGTTGTTGATTTAGCTGAGGTGATAAGTTTATACAGCTCTTTCTGTCATATACGTATAAAGCACTGAAAATCTAATTGTGAAGTTTTAGACTGGACTGGATCATGAGATGCTGTTAGACGTTGGACTTCCATTATTTTCTTCCTGATACTATTGATTTTTTCACTGAAGAAGTTCAATAAGTCTTCACTTCTAAACTGTGATGGAATACTCTCTGCAGGCATCTTAGGTTTTGTTAGACGAGCCACTGTACTAAATAAGAACCTGGTATTGTTTTGGTTTCTTGCTATCAGTTGGCTCAGATGCTCGGCCCTAGCCGCTTTTAGAGCCTGTCTATAGCGTTTTACATGTTTTAATTCAAAATGTTCAAGATCTGACCATTTTCATTCATACATATTTTCTCACACAATTTAAACTAATTTCTCTAGTTGTCATTTGATTCTGTAAAGCTGCTTTGCAACAATGACCAAGAGGGATTTTAGTCTACATAGTGTGTGTGTGTGCATGTGTGCCTGCATGTGAGAGAGAGGGACTGCTTTGCTTTGTGTAATACCCAGCCACTGAGATGCAGGAAGTTCTTCGGTGCTCAAAGAAATGGGTGAGTTTCAGCTCAAATGAATTTTAGATCATTATGGTTACGAAGTGTAAAACAAATACAATTGTTCATCATTAATACTAAAGATTAATGTCTTGTTTTAATTAATAACAATAGGTTTCTCTTTCAATTCTATTTAAAATGACAGTAAACAAGACCAAAATGAAATTTCTGTTATTTATTTAATTTTTGTTATAACAAAATATTTTTTGTTTAAAAATAATCATTCAAATGGTTGTTTGGAAGACACAGAACAATTTATGTAATTTATTTATTATGTATTATCAAACCATATTTTGGTAAAAAAATAATGTTCAAATTGTTGAAATTTTAGTCAAAATAGTTCTTCTTCTCCTTATATCTTCTCTCCTTGTTGCTGTTGCTGTTAAAATCGCTTTTAACGTTTCCTGAAAGATAGAGAGTGCTTTTAGTCTATGTACATAGTGTGTGTGTGTGTGTGTGTGCATGGAGGTGGGTATGCACCCTGGCACGCAGATGTTTATTTAAAATGGCTGGTTGTAAAAAACTGAACAATTAATGTAATTTGTCTATTACGTATTAATATATATATATATAATATTAGCCAAAACACTTCTTTTTCTTATTTCTTCTCTGCTTGTTGCTGCTGCTGTTGAAAATCACTTTCAACGTTTCCTGAAAGATAAATGAAGAGTGCTTTTAGTCTACATACATTGTGTGTGTATGTGTGTGTGTGTGCATGTGTGTGTGTGAGAGAGAGAGAGATTGCTTTACTTTGCTCTACATATGTCAAATTTCATATACCTTTCATGTACAGTGCATACTGTGGTGTGACGACAAATCTAATTATGAATCCATTATAAAGTCTCGTTACTGATTATCAGCACATGTCCAGTTTCAGCTAAAAGATTCTGACCAGTTTCTCTCGCCTTCAGGAGAGCGTCCATTTCGTCCACCTACAAAAATCACAGTTATTATGTGTATATGTCACTTGTGAAATGAAAATGATATGCATTTAAAGATTGTGTGTGTGTGCATGTGAGTGAGTACACACCCTGGCACACGGATGCTCAGGATCTCCAATCATGTTTATTATTTCAAAGTTGTTTTCGTCTTGCACCAGCATCCAGGTGATCTTATTGGCCTCACTGGGGTGGATTTTCTCAACCAGGGGTAACAGGTGATCGTCTGCAGAGAGAACAGAATGGAGAAAGAGAGTGTGTGAGATGTGTGTGTAAGAGAGGGAAAGAGTAATGTGATGAAGTGAACAGCCTGATAGACGGCGCTCATTGTTTGTGTATATATGAGTGAGAGACTCGCGTGCTATCTGGACCTGGTCGTCTATCCATAGACTCCAACATGTAAATTGTCAGACGCTTCACCTCAGATGTCGTGTTCATTTTGCCTAAATCATGAAAATAAAACGTTAACACACAGACTATTTTGCAGGTTTATCAATACACAACTGTATTGTCTTAAACCAGGGGTCGGGAACCTTTTTGGCTGAGAGAGCCATGAACGCCGCATTTTTTAAAATGTAATTCCGTGAGAGCCATACAAGTTTAAAATTAAATACAAGTAAATGTGTGCATTTTATGTAAGACCAAAACTTTTAAAGTACAACAAGTCTCTGAATTCTTTTAAATAACGTTTTTATGCTGTTGCTAACCAATGATTTAATAAAGTACTTTCCATTAATGCAACTTCCGGTGCTTTATGGTTTTGCTGATGGCTTTGTAGTCTCATGATGAGTACGATCGTGAACAGTTCTTGCCATCAGTGGCATGTCTTTTATTCATTTGATTATCTTGTCTTTATCCGAAAAGTTCATTGCCAACATCAAGCATGAATGTTTTGGCATACTCCCCATCTGTGAATGGCTTTCTGTTTCCCACAATTGCTAAAGCACCAGCAAAGCTATCTGAATTCCAGTCACCTTGTTGGGTCCAAACACATGCTTTCCTCCTGCTGTCCCCCGCAGGATATTTCGATGCAAACGGCCATGTCCACATGTAGCTGGGTATTTTAATATCAGAGACTTTTCTCAGTGGTTTTCGCCTTTCGTCCACACGCAAACACCGTTTTGGTCGTTGAAATCGGAGCTTTTGGAAAACTTCGGCCAAAGTGAAGATTTTCCAAAACTCCGTTTTCAGTTGTGTTGCGTGGAGGGGAAAAGGAGATTTCGGCTTGTTGTAACGTCAGCTTGTGCTGATGATGTAATTGTCTGTGTGCAGTGGCGTTTCTACACTGATTTACTCCCTGGGCGAGACCGCCTCTTGAGCCACGGTCACTGGCAGAGTAAGTGCAATCATAAGAGCAGTCCAAAAGTTGGGGTAGATCTCTGATAGATCCTTTTCATGAATAAAAATGATGAGCTCAAGGAGGGTCATGGTTTTTGATGGCAGGGGAGGGACATTCTTGATTTCCTGCACAAGCTCTCTACTGTCCAAATCAGAGTGCGCTTCACAGTGCAGTGTGGTGCCTAGTGTATTGCATTGCACTGCCAGTATCTCATCTACAGGACTAGTCTAGCAAGATGGCTAACAAACGTTATAACACTAATCATCATTAGAACTTCATTGGCATGATGCAGTAATCATACAGAGAGAACGTTGTTGCATACCTTTATCTTTTGCTCGTTTCTCCTCTTCTTTTTTTCTCTTTTTTCTAAATTGGGCACCTGACAGCTTTGGCCTTTTTCTCTCAATCGCTGTTTATTTTGAAATCGACAATAAACTGATTCCCCATCCCCCCCTACTGTCACTCACAACTAGAAGTTAGGACTAAACCAGTTCACCTCCATATAATCATTTATTCGTTTTATTACCATTTTTATTAGCCATTTCACACAATTTTGAAAAAACAAAATTAAATAAATTATAGCTCTGTGTTTATAATATTGTAAATGAAATGTGTGCTGTTATTTGTAAGAAAGTCAAGGTGTTTAGCCCACCACTGGATGGGAGACTTGAACTTTCCTCCGCGTCCCCTCCCCTTCCTTCCGCTCTCCTTTCCACTTCTCACAGCTTCAGTGCACGACACCTTTTCAACAAACTTGCAAAGTCATATATATACAGGGGCGCCGCTACCAATTTTGGGCCCTAAGACAAAATATGCGGTTGGGCCCCCCTACCACACCCACTAGTAGTGTTATTACTAATAAAGCAGATCTCTGGGGGCCCCTAAAGGGCGTGGGCGTTAGAATCGTCCTAACTTCCCCCCCTTAGCGGCGCCCCTATATATATATATATATATAGTGCCGCCCCTCTGGAGTTGTGAAAAAATTCCGCCCTGGGTGGCTGCCTAGTTCGCCCATGCCTAAAACCGCCACTGTCTGTGTGCTAGTCTCCTTGATTTGACTTCAGCTTTGTTTATGAGGACATTTTGTGTAATAGCGGACGTACGTACAGTAAACTAGTGACTGTGTTAATGTTGCGTACTGAACTTTTTACATGCGTGTACATACACGCGCAGTTACTCACACATTACGTTAATGAACAGAGGTGCCTGAATGTACTACTTAGCTCACTGCCACTACATACTGTACAAAACTCTGACTACACACACCCCGCAGACAGCGACGGCGGTTTGGGACGAGACCCGGTCGGACTTCTACAAAGCGCAACAAGTAATGACGTTTTGTCTAGGCTTCTGATTGGCCCCCTGTTGATTAAGGAGGCTCCTAACAGCGCTTAACAGGGCTTTTTGCGTATTCTTGTGGACAAAGATACTTTTAAACACTAGGTCGTGTGGACAGAATTATTTTTAAAAACGAAGAAGAAAAAAATCGCAGTTTTTAAAAATACCCAGCTACGTGTATGTTTTATATTTTAACGTTATTATTATTATAATTATTATTATTATTATTTACTAAAGATTTGTCTGCGAGCCAGATGCAGCCATCAAATGAGCCACATCTGGCTCGCGAACCATAGGTTCCCGACCCCTGCCTTAAACAGACAAACCTTAGTATAAGTACAGTATAAAGTACATTTCACTAGGGAATTTTAACATTTAAAAAAATGCGGAACAATTTTAAAGATTCATAATCATCTTACCACTGATGTAAGTCTGAATGTTTATGCTGCAGGTTGCTGAGAAAGTTAACTTTTTAGCAAGAAACTTAGTAAATTTTAAGCACAAGCTCTCACTTCATAAATAAATAGCTTGAACTATAAGAAAACTATATAGAAAAACCACCTTTAACCCTGTCTGTACACAAACACCTGAACAGGCCAATAACAACTATCCTGATTTACAAGCTTTCGTTGAAAACAATGTAGCCATCCAATCAGTAACTGATGTGCATGTAAATTCCGTGAAGGTATGTGGTGCTAGAAAGAGATCTCGGGGGATTGAGGGAATTGAAAGTCTTACTCTCAACTCTTCTGTTATCCAAGTGCAAACTGTTGCTAAATCACTAGGACCTAAGGATATAGAGAGACTATCCCAGAGCTTACTCTCAGCACGCACTAATTTTACTGAATTTAAACGAGCAAACAGAACAAACAAAGCCAGGCTAAGCAAAATGCACCAGGAAGGAGTACCATGGGTTGAAGCATTGCCAGCGGTACTGTGTAGTATGAGAGCCTCACCTAACAGATCAGTAGGACTTAACCCTCATGTGATTATTACTGAACGCCCAATGCAAATGCCAGGTGTGATTGATCTAAGAAATGCGGATGTACACATTGCTTCAGATGCCCTGATCGCTTACTGTGAAAACCTCACAAAGGCAGTACATAGTGCCAGAGAGAGTTGAGTTGTGTTGGCAAACTCCACCAGAAGGTGGACACACAATCATCCCAGGTCAGTGGGTCATGATAAAATCATTTGGAAACAAGCCATTAGAGCCTAAGTGTCATGGACCACATCAAGTAATGTTGATTACAGCAGCTGCAGTGTTGTGTCAGGGAAGGAAAACCTGGACTCATGTGTCACACTGTAAAGTTGTTCCCCCACCTACAGGGATAGGATAGGACACATGGACCAGTGAGGAGCCCAGGGAAGAACCGAATGCAACAGGCATCGGGGGCAAAACCCTGCGGTGAAGACTCCCTCATAGGCCTTCCCCATCCAATAGTCTGTCCTCACCTCACTGTTCTTTAGGTGTCACGGGAATTAAGAAATAGGGAAAGAAGGAACAACAATAGCAGACATAGATTGAGCAAAGGATACAACCCTAGTGTTTGCAGGTTTTTTGTTTACCACAGATACTGCTCTGTCGTCTTTTGTTTTCTTTCTTACTCTGTGCAGGTACCACTTGATGGCTGTCCCGAGACCCATACACACTGATCTCCTACAAAGGAAGCCACAACTCCTACCAGACAACTAGACCCACTACCGAGCCAACTGTCACAGAAGATTAAAAAAATAAATAAATAAAGACACAACGCAGAGAATCAAATACGAGAACTTCAGTCATCCATCAACATGATCAAGATTGTCGTACTAGTAATCATCATGGACATTGCACAAGATATAGACTCCAGAAACAACATCTTCTTAGAATTGATGAGCATGTCAAGTAACGCAGGTGGCAGGTGCACCCTGGTTTATGTTCTTCCGGCTATCAGAGAAAATACACACTCCACTTCAAGATCTCCCCATCTACATAAATCAGCTCCTACAATTAACAAAGAAGATAACTGCATTCCAGGACTCACTTGTGCACAAACCTGGTGGTCAAAAACTCTTGGAGCATTAATCCCATCTTATGGTGTCATACAGGTCCTTGATCAAGTCAGAAGATTATCAAATTCAGTACAGAAACTAGCTAATGATACGGTTTACATCACAGACACTCTCGCTTCACACATGATAATGATCTTACAGAACAGAGTGGCTTGGGATTATATCCTTGCAACACAAGGGGGAGCCTGCACCATTATCGGCCCTGAGTGCTGCACTGGGTTAATGCATCCAACAGAGGACTTGAACAAAATCCAACAAGACATTCTAGATCTTTCAACAAAATTACACCAGATGACTAAAGACAATTCTTCATGGTTCGGAAACATGTTGGGGAAACTCTGGTCGTGGATCAAAGAAATAGCAATTCTGCTGTTGTTTTTCCTAATGGTGTGCTATCTATGCATCCACAGTATCAAGTGTTTCATTCAACAAATAACCCACACCCATCAAGAAGAAATGACAGCTCCAACCAGAAAAGACTATTATCCATAAGAACTTCACAGACTCTAGCTAGATGTTTGTTTATACGTCATCATGGCATTCGTCACTACAATCAACAACAGAACAAGTGTTATGTGCCTGTAACAATCACAAGTTACAAGAATTAAGTGTCTAAATTTGTATTTTGTGAGAGTTATTAGAACTCTCAAAGGGGGAATTGTAGGATTACAAATGTATAAAATGTTAAATCTAGGTTCCAACAGAATAGTATATAAACTGAAAAGTTATACACATTGGGTTTTACATTTTGAGGTAAAGATTATGACATTCTAAGGACATCAAGTCTGGTAACCCAGGTGTCTGAGATATTAACCTTTTGTCTTCATGTACTTCCTGACCACTGGGTAGGGTCCCAAGGTAAATGTGAATGCTAATCTCAAGGCCAGGCTGTGTTTTTGTCTCTATGATAATGTGAAGGTCTGGGCGATACTGTCAGGCTGATTAGATTAGCACCTATGATTTTGAGAGGCAGTGTTATGCTGATGAGATCAGGGCTGGGGAACTTCCGGTACCAGGCTGATTCCTGTACTACACTATGCTTTGTTTAGATTTGTTTAGTCTCTCCACCTCTTTGTATCCCTCCCCCTTGTAAAGTATAAACTCTCCAGAACGGAGTCATAATTTTTAGACATGGATAAAGAGTAACTTCTGCTGGAAAGATATCCCAACGTCTCCTGGTCTCTGATTCAACAAAGGAAGAAAAGTTCACAACAGCTACTGAGTAAAAAAATAAATGAATAAAATTTAAAAATAATTAAAATAATGCAATGGGGGAGGAAAAAAATTGCACTCTGGAAACCACTGCACTGAATGATTGATGGGCGGGGAGAACAAATGCGCTAAATTCATAAGAATGACAGAGACGAACAAAACAGGTGCCAGTGATGCAGACCCAGCTGAAAACAAAATGCCATCAATTTCTTATGAAGCAAACTCCTGCCTACTATGTTGTATACCACATTCTGTATGTATGTTGCCATTTTAAGAGTTGCCGCTCCTCCCCCAGTGTGCTGTGGAGAGGTGTGTGCATGAGGAGAGAATGGAGTAGGAGCTCGGGTGTGTTGCTCACCCCTGAAACGCTCTACTCTTTTTACCCTTTTCTTTACTTTTACTTTATAGAATTTTGTGATGCTGAAAGAGGACGATAAAGGTTTTGTGCTGAATGTTATTCTTGGCTCTGAGCTCTTTTTTCCCCTCGGCTATCCAACGCAAAGCGTCACACTATATATAAGCGACCACTTTGATTTCAAGCACAAGAAAGGCAACAGCTTTATGCAAAGGTGTTCCTTCAATTGAAAAACAGCTAGTTTGAAATTTATACCCGCTTGTCTTTTTTGAAAAACACTAGAATCCTCCGTCTCACCCCTGCTGTTAAAGAAGCAAGTCGGTAACTTTTACTCGAGTAGATTTTTATAATGATAACTTTACTTGTACTTCAGTAACAGTACTTTTACTTGAGTACAAAATTTTATTACTCTTTCCACCTCTGTTAAGTAGTTTTGAGCAGGAAATAAGTCTGTGCTAAAGTGTCTGTGTCTGGCTGTAAAAACTCAGCAACAGCGGGACCTTGGATGATCTCGCTTATTAACCACTTATTACTTAATCAACTCAGAAAAAAAAGTTCTGAAGATCAAGTGTATGAGGTTTTCAGGACAAACTCCTTGCAGCCATAAGAATTGACAACTTCGAGGCACCCTCTCACAAGCTACATAGCGGACTGCACAATGACACACACACTCCCTCACACAGCTATAGTTTGTTCAAATGGCCAGTTGATGTGTGAAAAGTCCAATCTTTATGCTCCCTAGCAAACAGCAAATACTTATGAAAATTTGATAAAATCACGTTTTATCAGTGGGAAAGGCTGGACTAATGAAGCAGCTAAACCCGCCATGTGCAGTAGTGACATACTTTGAGAATATTCCAGCAAACCAACGGGCGTTCTACAAGGTCATGTGACAAAATTGCATCTTACAATATTGCTGAGTTGAGCAAAGCCGCCAGAACTTCTTGTGCTTTAGGACCCAGGGGTTACCTTCCACAGGAGGGGAGAGAGTAGGCGGAGTCTGCGGAGAGGCGGCACTGGTGTTGTCCACCCAGTGACGGAAATTTGTCACTACATTCAATCTATTTTTAAGTCCAGTTAAAGCATTTCTCTACATATATTAGAGATGGGGCAATATTTCGTTAAACTTAAAAAAAGAGTAATTAATTCAGCGTCATTTTCCTTTACCAACGCTTAACGTTCGCGGTTGTCATCGTCATGGTAAAGTGCTTTTCTGTGTGGTAATACCACTATTGGCCACTAAAGGCGAGTTCCGTTGATCACAGTAGCTCCACGATCTGCTTTATGTCCTTTTGTTTCTAAAGGTTATAAATTTATTGTATAAAAGAATAACTATGTTCACGACGTATAGTTAGAAATAGTAATAAATAAAATAATTAATAAAAATAAAACAAAAAAAGACAGAGGTGGGTTGTGGGTTGGCAAACAATTTGTAACTGGTGTTGGTACACAGTCCAGTTACTGCGTGTTTTTTTTTAATATAATTTTTTTTACATGTACAGTACATATAGTAGCAGTAATATTTTTTTCACAGTCCTAATATGTGTGCAGAAATGTTTTTTTTTAATTGGACCGGGTATAGATTGAGTGTAGTGACATATTTCAGCCACTGGGGGAGGCAACGTCCATCCTGCATCCACACAACCTATAAAATAAAAATGATTGTAAAAATTAATTCTAATGATTTGTATTATGTTCGTTTTTATAATAAATTCATTTTTTATAGCAATCATATCATATGAGATGGCAGTTTGGAAGTAAGAGAATGTCCCATCACCTGAGTGCTCAGAAATGAATTTATGACAAAACTGCACGGAAATGTGTTTGCTTCTCCACTCCTTAGGAAACTGGCTATTCTATATCTTCCGCAAGCTTCCTGTAATAACAGCTGACTCTATTGCTGAGCAATTTCTGTATTTTTTTCTCTTTTTCTACTGGTGGAGAACATCGGATGTGAAGGGCCCCATTACCATCTTCACCTTGGGTCTTCAAATAGCTAAATCCACCACTTTGTGTAGCATTACATAATATTCACTACTCGAGCAACAAGTGTTGCTGTGTGATGAACCCAGTGCAAATAATAAGTATGAATTAAAATTACAGAGAATTTCTAAGTGCGCCATAATTTCTTCATCTTCAAGCTAATGTTAGTTTAGTGTTTGGTCATTTTATCATCAAGGAAGTGTAAAGCATTTCAGTCTTATTTAATAATGAGCGTTTTGGTCATTTTAAAATGATTTGATCATCTGAGTATGAGAGATATTTGTTTTTCCTGTAGTCTTTAAGGAGTCCTATTTATACTCACATTACCTATTTATACATCACATACCTTCTGTGTCTTTATCAGTAAATGAGTAAATATCAAAATAGATTATATAAAAGGAGGTATTGTGGAATTACAGTAAGAGTGCTGGTTAAATAGTTTTAATCAAAGTCTAACAATGGTCTGAGCCTTTTGTTAATGTTTTAAAGTGAAATTAATTATAGCCTTTTATGTTTAATGTGGGTTTGAGGCCAATGATAGTGTGGTTGTATTTAATCAGTTTGTGTTGGTCACTAAGACGACAATCTGAGGGTGAAAATTAGCCCCATTACGGCCCTGCTGATAGGATATCATCTTAGGATTTGGTCATGCAAAATAAATTTTTGGAAACACACTATTAAACTAATTAAGCGGTTTACTGCATGCCCAGCTTTGTCTTCTGCATGTTTGACTACACTGATGCTCCTGAGGTACAGGTGTCATCTTTCAGAAGAACAGAAGCTTTAAATATTTTCTGTCGCTTAAATCTTGTTTGACGCACTCAAAGTTAGCTCATGTCATATTTATTTGGATTTAAGCCTTCTTTCCGCTTTGATGGGTCCCTTTTTTCTTTCAGTACATGGGTGGGATGAGCTCACAGTAAGGCTGACTCTTTAATAACTGCTCACACATAGACCTGTTCATATAACGGCTGTTATTACGGCAAGTTGTAAAAGAAATTTTGGCACCCTAAAATTGTAACTATGCTTTTGTTAATGTCATTACTGTCACAGGAAACCGAAGCTGTCGCATTATCAGCCATTTACCTTTGAAAGATGATGTGTTTTGCTCTCAGGGCCCTGTCATGCCTGACAGTCATTCTGTGGAGAGGTTTTTGATTGAAGAGAACCTACGCTGCATCATCAAATCTCATTGGAGAGAAAGGAAGACCTGGTGAGCTCCAAATAACCATAATTGCACCTTAAAGCAGTCAATTTTTCCTAATTCTTTTTACATGGCCTTGCTTGAAACTAGTTTATTGTTTCTCTTTTGTCTTAGTACTCAGTGCTGCACAGTTAAAAGCAACTCAGATGCTCAGATGCCTTAAAACCTGGAAGTGGAATTCACTAGTGACGGTCTGGTCCCTGGGGACAAATTCTAGATGCACAGTGCCGTGGATGTCGAAAAAGACGATGAGCATGCACTTGGGCGAGCTGCAGACCTGTCTTTACCAGTAATGATCCTCGACATGAAGGACGGGTCATCCACAGCACTCTGACAGAGTTCTTGGCAGACTTCAATTCAATGTTCTTTCTGCTCCTGGGTCAGCAGCCTGGGGATGAATTTGGCAGCAACAGGGCGCATGTTCAAATAACATGTGAAGATTGCTGGACCTTCTGTATGACACAGCCACAAGGGCAGCAATGCTGTGGATTGTTTTCCTGCGATCATCATGCACAATTAGCCGAATGTTTTTCAGTGGTTGAGCTTGTTTAAGATCTTCCTGATTTCTCTTTGTTTTCCAGTGATGTTCTTCCACTCTTGGAGCAATATCTGGAGCGACTCATTCCAGTGTCGCCATAAAATCATGTTAAACGTCTTGGTTGCAGATTTGCCCAGTTTCACACAGAATTTCACATTCACTCAAGCTTTGTTTTAACTTGCTGTCCCTGATGAAAGAGTAGTCACATAGTCACATTAGCCCCAGATGCACATCTCCTGATGTACACAGGACAATGTCTTTTGGCAACCTGACTTACGAAGATCGGTGCGCACTGTGACCGTGTGTGCAGCCTTGTGCAGCCATGTTGGCATGTTAAAAAGTAGTCTCGAAACTTTTTGATACCACCTTGTAAATATGTATAAATACCCCCTTGTATATCTGGAATTTCTTATGTTGTCATATTTTCATAACAAATATTCTAACCAACCTCACATCCTAAAAGATTCCCTATGTTCTAGCCATGATTATTAGTATTATATGACAATGATGAATGACATTGATGAATCACACTGTTACAATACTGTATTGTCTTTCTCTAGGTGATCTTTGGTGAGCTCTTCCAGCTACCTGCTCCTCCCCACATCGACCTCATGTACACTGCATTACTGATTGAGCTTTGCAAACTGCAGCCTGGATCATTACTTCAAGTGGTATCCTTTCTTAATGCTAGAATGCCTTTGTGTCTTGTAGTTCAAAACTAGTTCAAGAATAGCTCCCCTGGATTGTTTAATACAGTACATGCAATTACTGGGTGCTGTTACATGCAGGTCAAGAGATTTGGACAGATTGGTGGTCTCGTAGAGGAAACATACTCCTGGAGGCATTAAATAAGATAGATAGGAGGAGAATTTAATCTATATAAACAAAAGAGAGGTTTTGTCTGTACATTATCTGCATTGTTTGTCCAGACAGATTTAGTCACAGCATCATACAAAATTTTCTGGACAGTATTTGATGGTAATTTTGCAGTACTTTATTTGCCGAAGTTTAACCTGCACCATAAGTGAAATCAAAATGTTGAATAAAAGTGATGTTATGAACAGTTATATTGGCAGATTTAATAATCTACTTAAAAWTTTTTTGTGTCAACATCTATAGGAAATACCATTAAGAATAGAAGCGTGCCTTAAATGAGGAGATCCTCACCTTATTTAATGTCTCCTGAGAGAAGCCCAATCTTAACCAGGATGAAAATTATGGTATAATGTCTTCTTCTTGAATGTCCTCTCTATTTTAGTTATCTATTAGGTGGCTGTCACAGGCCTATACACCACTTACCTATTTATAGATCTCAATTGTCAGTGAAAGTATTAAATAAAAATGTCAAAGATTTATAGAAGCTGTTCCCTTAACAAAGTTTTACTTTTCTCTTGAGATGAAGGTGATGGTTTCACCCACCTGAAAATAGATGTGTTCCTGCAGAAACTACTTAGTCTGGCTGCAAAATCCTACAGTCCTTTTTCATAGCTGTTGTACAGTACAGTCTAGCCCTGTGATGCTCTCTCGGTATTCTCTCACTTTCTTCAGTAAGTGACAGTCGTTAAAGGTTTCATATTTTGCATGGTTCACTAAGGTTGTCCAGTGTGTGCCATGTTCTGTAAAGCACTGTAAATTACTTCTAAAGCAGAGTGTTTGACTGCTTTCAGTATATTCCAGTTCAGCCATTACCACAATGGATCATTTTGCTGATACCAGGAGTAACCAATCCTACAGAAAAAAAGTAAATACAGACCACCATAGAAAGGTATGAGAACACCCAGTGAACCACAGCCTGGGACTCAGTATGCGAAGAGCTTAACCCGGTCTCCAAACTAACCAGTGTCCAATTCGTTGGATCACCAATGTATTGTAATTTGCCAGGCAAATAAATCTGATCCACGCCCCACAACCCACAGCACCAAAAGGACCTTCAGCCAACTTTCTGGTGCTACACAATACACACCAGAGGTCTTGTGGAGTCATTCCCCCAGGGGCCAGAGCTGACCAGGAAGCAAAAGGGGAACCTACACAATACTGAGCGTAATGCTTTGCATTACAATGTTACATTCAGGTTAAGTGCAACATAACCTTAAAAGACTAAAAAAAGAAAGAAAAACTAAAAAGAGTGTAAAAAGGCATGTACATGAAACTTTTTTCAAAAATACCAATTGAAACTCTCTGATATTTCTTAACGGTTATTAAGCAATCCATGTTGTCTTTTAAATGCTTGTATATTGTGATAGCTTCAGTTCCGTTTGGGATTTTATTCAATATGGAACCTATTTAAGTTTGCGAGTTTAAAAAAAAGAGTTCCCGTTGGTATCTGTTAAAACCTTCGGCCTGTGGTTGCACGGTCTACAGCTTTGACACTTGACTCACTAAGATGAAACATTTCTATTTTTAGCTATGTGGCTTTTTTGAGAGTCGTTTTACTGTCTCACTTCTGTTATTTTCTATTTGTTTTGCCTCTTCTTAGGTTCTATGAAGTGCTGAAGACTTTAAAAGATGAAGTGATGAAGGGAAGCTGCACATTCTTAGGGTGGCGTATGGCGCAGCACATACGTCACCCACAGGTCAGAATACCACCTGTTAAATATGCATGTGGATAGGTGCATATTTATATTATTTTAAATGTGGACATGTGCGTTTAATATAATATATAATATTCAATTATTTGTCACATGTACCTTACAGAAGAGTGAATTCATTATTGTGCATATCCCAGTTAGAAAGTTGAGGTCAGAGCACAGGGATTCAGTCGGGATACAGCGTCCCTGATGCAGGTAGGGTCAAGGACCTTCTCAACGACTCAACCGTGGCATCTTGGTGGTGCTCGGGTAACCCGGTAACCCACAGCCTTAACCGTTTGAGCCACCACTCTTTATATCCTTATGTTGCTGTTTCTATTGGTTGAGTGAGGCTTTATCGCCATCAGGACAATGACAAACACGTCCAGAAGATGCAAAACGAGCTGGAGGAATCAAAAAATGGAAATATAGCAGCACAAGAAGATATGGGGAAATTCATGTTGGGCTTCCTTTCAGTTCCTGTTTTTATTGTTTTTGGTTGGTTTTGTTTAGATCACAAATGGACAGATACTTGAGAGCAGATCATCCCATGCCTTTTAACCTGTCTCTTTAGTGACCACTTGAGATCAGGTTTTTTGTAATAGGATAGGTTGCCAGATCATCCGCAAGCAAGCTATCAATTAACAAAAGTCCAAGAACCCAAACATGCTAGTCTGATGAGACAAGTTAATTTAAGTGTATATACATTGAGAATTCAAGTCAAACTGGAACGTATGATTGCGCAAAATGAGTTCCTATAATGTGCAAGTGGTGTTTGTGAATAGTTTTGTCTTTTCCACAAACTGGCAAGAGCTAGACTGCCGATCTAGTTGCTGAATGTTCTATAGTAGTTGCTACCTTGGACTGAATCATCAATCATCATACGTAAGGCCTTTAAAACTTTTACATCATTTGAATATTTTACTACGGCTGAGTCTCATCTGTAAATGTCAGTAAATCTGTGTCATTCACAAAAAAACTGCACATCAAGTCCCAGTTTGACTTGAACGCCCCTCATGTATTTGTTACATTTCCTGGTGCTTGCACCATTAGTGCTTTACTGTGTAGCATTTGTACATTATTTTGCTCATCAATTCACAGCTCATCAAAGCACAACAAACAACAAATGACCTAATATGACCCTTAACCCCAATTTTTTAAAATTTTTTTTTTTATTGTTTCACATTTGAGAAATCAATTTCATGCACAAGCATCACTCGAGTTTACACAGAATGAAAAACAAAAAAATATTCAGGGAGCAGCAGTTCTCGGAGAGGAAACGCTATGTTGATGAGAGGTCAGAGGAGGTGAGAAAGATTAGGTCTGATCTGTGCTGATCTAAATCCTCTGCAGTAACTCATATAACCATTCTGATGTGGAAAGCATCGCAGAACATACATGCAGAACATTGAGATTAATGTTAAATGTTAAAGCTCTTGACCTTTTAAATTGCATAAATAAGCTGGGGTACATGTGTGGATACYTACAGTGTGTACATAAAGAAAACCTACACAAAGCTGTGGCTGCCCTGGGGGGAAAAACTACTCTCCAGTAACACATTTGAATAGATAACCCAAAATGTACCAGTTGAATGACACCTGAACGGTGCACATATTGTATGTTTGTGTCAAGTTCAGCGCCAAAAGCTGTGTTGCTTGTCTAGCACTAAAAGGGCTCACATGCTGTGAATAATGAGTGGAAATGAATGTGGTGAGCATGCAGAGTTACAGCAAGTTCAACTTTTTTTTCCTTTTTTTTTTTTTTAAGCAGAAAGACGACATGGAGAAGAAGAATCTTCAGTGAGGGTGAAGATGGTCAGCTGCAGGAGAAAGTGGAATCCGCACAGAGCGAACAGAAAAACCTGTTTCTCGACATCTTCCAGGTGAGATCTTGACCAGTCTTAGGCAGGTTTACTAACAGTGGTGTATCCCAGTGGTGTTGTACTCTACTATGAGCACTCATGTGATGCCTTTTGTTCAGTCAGCTTGCTTGGTTGAAACTAACTTTTGTATAAATGAAAATATTAAAATCCATATAAGGAGCTTTCCTATGTTTCCAGGCATTTGGGCCACCCTGTACAGACTGAGCAAATTTAAAAGGTGTTTGCTTTGGGCTTTAACCGAGCTAGACTTTGCTACTACATTCTTATCTTTTTTCCATTTCAGCGTTTCATCATGATGCTGACAGAGCACTTGGTGCGCTGTGAGACTGGCAGCATGGAAATCAATACCTGCTGGTACAAGAACTGCGTTGAGCGGCTGCAACAAATCTTCCTCATGGTACTTTTCATTTCACATATGGCTTGTGTTTACAAAAGCACAAAGTAGAGGTGGTACATCATAAATTATATACAGTAAGTTGGCTTACGAATTTCCGCAGATACGAACGCACTCATCTACAAACTTTAGTAGATGTGAACAAATCACCGAAGTAGCTCATATGTATTGTACAAAAAATAGACACAGCAGTGACCAGATACCAATATTTACAATTATATACCATATTTTCGGTGCGTAAATGAATATATATAAAATGTCCAAAGTCCGGGAGAAATGAGTCTGCCTCACTAGTTTTATTTAATCAGTTCCGGGAGCACGATAATAGAAAATGGCTTTTCTGTAAAGCTGTCCTGATGGTGAACACTGTAGTCCTATTTTCTGAAAGTCCTCAAGGAGACAGCGTTCACCATCCAAAACAGCTCTGAAACAAAATGGCATTCATTCAAGTGCGCAGTAAACACGTAGCGTTTAAACGAGGTCAGCTGTCACCGGGCTTTACACTGTATATTTGTGTCAAAGGTGTACAACACCCCTATCTCACCTACGCAGTTTGACTCACAGTGAGACGCGGTGATAGGCTCAGTGAGATTCCTCAAGCTTCCGTGAGGACCACCAAAAACATGTTTAATTTTCCGTATGGAAATATTGGAGAAAAACTCTGATCAACCGTACTTACAGTCACCAAGCGAAACCGCGCTGACTCTGCATAGACAAGATAGGGGTGTAAGACTTACTTTGTCAGACTTACACACGAATCCAACTTACACGTTTGTAAGTCGGGCAGATCATAAACCTTAGAATATCACATTCGATATTGTGTGAGATTTAATAAATTATTACACGAGTGAGAATAATGAGTTTCATTAAACCAATATCTTCCCATAAACTACTCTACACAGCCACTGCAGTCACTCTTTGAACGCATGTTACAACACATAATAAAATATGTATTATTAAAAAGAAAACATGTACCTTTACTACACAAGTAAGCACTTAGGCTTTAGTTTGTATCCGACTATGTCAAATGAGCGAACATAACTGAATGGCTAGATTTTAAATATGTGCGTCATGTAATAAAAAAAATCATTAGATGTTCAAATTCTTTAAATCTGACACTGTTTGCACTTTTACACTTTAAATCTTTTTGCACTTCTGTCATACTGCTGATATCGGTTTTGTTTACATATATTTGTATATTAGTAAAATTCACTGTTTTATTAACACTGTATACTCAGATGTATATTCATCTAGATGTTTACAAGATATGTTCACTCGGTTTCTTTATATCTATTTATTACAAGTACACTGCTGTAACTTTCATACAAAAAAATCAGGCTTCATACAAAAATCTGCTAATATTTTTATACAAACTTTCTATATTGCATTGACAATGTAAACATTAGATGAAAGGGAAGAGAAACAGTATTTTGATTCCACTGTATGTCTGCACATACAGTATGGTGGCAACGACAAATAAAAACCTTGAGCCACTGAACCTTCAGACAAGTTAGAAAGTAACAAAGTAACACACTTATATACTGTACATACATAAAATATGTATTATAAAAGTACCATAATTAAAAAATGTTAATATGATATGTATATTGATTTGTGTACTATATACGTATACATTAATTCAAGAATCCTGCTCTCATACATGTGTATACACTGCCAAATTTCATTCACACTATATAAATGACATAATAAAATATGTATTATTAAAAAGAACACATGTACCTTTAATACACAAGTAAGTACTTTGGCTTTAGTTTGTACCGGAGTATGTCAAATCAGCAATCATAACTGAATAACTACATTTTAAAAATGTCATCATGTTTCAGACAAGTTAGAAAGTAACACAGTGCATATACACACACATTTCTACTGTGCATATCCTCATTTGCATTTTTAAGTGGCATGTTGAGGTAATAGTTAGAATTACAGTACACAGGGACACGAGCGAACTCGTGGAACTAGTCAGAAAAGGAAGCTTCAGTCTGTTATGGAGCATAAAGATTGGAATGATTAGAAAAAGATCACGTGGTTTGATGAGTTCAGATTGAGAGAGTGATTCCAGAGTGATGGGTGCATCAGTGTAAGAAGGGAAGTGCATGAAGTGCAGCACCCTTGATGCTTAGTGGACACTGTACAAGCCTCTGGAGGCAGTGTTATGATCTGGGGTGAATCACTTGCTCAGATCGTTATGTGGCAACAAAATTTGGTCAGGTGATGACATGAATGTACTGAATGACCAAGGTATCACATCAGTGCATTTTTCTTCCCTGATCACGCAGACAAATTCCAGGACTCAAATTGTGAAAGAGTGGTTCTAGGAGCATGAGGAATCATTTTCGACACATGAAGGGGCCACCACATTGCAAGCCCTTAATCAAAGTTAAAAACAGTTGAACAAAATCTTAGCGTGAGCAATTTTTTTTTTTTTTGTAGGGGGGGGAGGGGCAGGAAAAGTATTTATGCTTTTCGAAAAGGCTGTCTCCCATCATGCATCTGTGCTGTTGTTAATCACTCTTGTGCAGCGTGGTTTTTAGCTGCCTCTGTGTTGAGTCTTCGGTACTGTGTTCGGAAGAAGATGACGAAGGAGCATGAAGCTAAGGAACACAATCCAGCCATCACCAGCACAGGCACTGTGTGTATGTGTGTGTGGGCAAAGAAAAAGGGAGAGAATAATCAAATGAGTTTAGCACTATCATGTTTATCAAGGCATATCTGGGCAAACAACAGAGAAGTTTTCAATGTGGCATGTTCACTCCCACCCACTGCAGCTCTGCCTACAGTGAAGAGGAAGTGACAATGATGCAGAAACTGCCTCGAGTAACGCAGAACAGGCCGTTCTGTGCTTAATATCAACATCCTGGCCTAGAATAGCTATGTCCATTCAGTTTATATTTGTAATGGCTCATGCACATATTAAACATAGACATTACTGTTTTCTGTATTGTGCCCACGTTTGCTGTATTGTGCCCACTAAACTCATTTAATGCAGTCCCTGGGCAGGTCACAATTAAAAATAAGCACAGTATCAAAACAACACGACACAACCAAGATACTAAATGAAAACGCAATAAATATAAGCTAATCAAACCTTCAAGTTTTAAAACTACCACTGCACATATTCTCAATGATTGTAAAGAGCGCTCTGAGTGACAGCAAATGTATATGAATGAGTCCATTCCAAGTATAAATTTATCCCAATGGAGCAAATCAGAGGTGATGGTAAGAAAGAAAAAATCCCTAAATGACATGAGAAATAAACTTTGAGAGTGACCAGACTCAAAAGCAAACCCATGTTCATCTGGGTGTCACCGGATAGTGTGATTATAAATAATATCCTCCTATAACACTGTAYACTGTATAGTCAAAACATGCAATCGCATACCCAGGAGCACAAGACTTACAGTACTTATCAATGTACAATCAACATTCGAGTCACTTCTGAATTCATTATAGCTCACATGTGTTAAAATTATCACCGGTTTAATGATGGAGACTTGAGTGCAATACTGTTAATAGGAACTGCAGCCGTTGTGCTATACAAAGAACATCCACAGCTAGCTTCTGGTTTCTATGTGGTACCACCCGCAGTAACCTCATGATGAACTTCAGGCTGTTCCAAGTTGGGGCCATCCTCAGTTTTAATTTGGGGTTTTCAGATGATGAGAACTCCAGTCTGTGTGGAAATGTCTCATCATACAAGGCTGATGGATGCCCATTTTTACCTTTCATACACTAATGAATTGCTGATTGTGGACGGCATGCATGACCCTACATCAGCTCTGTTATACCACACAAATATAATTCTGGCCCTATTGTGGTGAGAGGTTTCAGTTTCTGTCTGCCAGCTGAACTACTTACAGTGCTGAGACGAGCATCTATGAAACCTATATTGCTCTGAACTGTAAATTACAGTCATCTGTGTTTTTTTTTTGTGATATAGGTAATTATTCCACAATTTCACAACTAACAAATCCATCACTGGTGACTGATGCCTCATTTCACTACAATTAAATCCATTACATGCACTGCAATAGAGCACGGTGAAATGATATTCTATTGGGCTGGGGTCAGAATGTAGGATTACAGGGCTTCTGGATCAGACAGTGTTAAGGTTAAGGGCCTTGCTCAAGGGTCCATGATGGCAGCCTGGTGAAGCTGTGGCTTGAACCGCTGATCTTCTAATGAGCAACCCAGAGCCTTAACACACATAAGTTACTGTTCCATAATTTCTATCAACTTAAAGAAAAAATCCAGGATTGCAACCTAATCTCTGTGTGATCACCTACAGGTTTTAGGATGAGACTGATATGAGCTGAATGCCTTACCAAAAACTTATATTATAGACTGTTATCCAACTGTTCAACACTTGAGTGAAACAGTGAAAAGGTTATTTTTGCTTTTTTAGTAGATGAAGATACTTAAAATCATTTACATTTTAGGCCAGAAATATGTGATAATCAACACCTGATCATCACAACTACAGTACAGACCAAAGGTTTGGACACACCTTCTCATTCAAAGAGTTTTCTTGATTGTGTTCTTTAGCCCAAAAAAGTCTCTTCTGCTTGTTGTCTGTCCTTAGCAGTGTTTTCCTAGCAGATATTCTACCATGAAGGCCTGATTCACACAGTCTCCTCTTAACAGTTGACAATGCCCCAGTGCACAAAGCGAGCTCCTGGAAAACATGGTTTGCCCAGGTTTGATCTGCACACACCCTAAACTAGAGCACCAACTATGCACTGGAACTTCTCATCCTAAATTCAACCTGTTCTCACTACTGCTTTATTAGCTGAATGAGATCATTATTATAACAAGGTTATCATAACAGAAAAAGGGAACTAAACAGAATGGGATGTACACAAAGCACACACAGATGAAATGGAAAATAAATGTTCTCAGTGACTCATCATGGTGCCCCACTTCTAGTTGGAGATCTCATCACACGAGTGTGGTCTGCTTGGGATGCGAGTGGTGCCCGGGGACGGTTTCACTCTTCCAGAAAGACAGTCCTGGCTTCGGCTGATGCTGACAGCTGTTCTCGGAGGACTTGTGACTGCAGTCGCTCGATAGCTCAGGACTGGAATTTCCTACAGTCTACCTGAGCATCCAATAACAAACTGGACTMTATATTAACTTAGACACATCTCATGTTATATTGAACGTCCAGCCTCCCAACACACCGTTTGACTGCAGATCAATCCCTGCTATCCGTTATTACCCAATTGAGGATGAGTGCCCTGTTGAGTCTGGTTCCTCTCAAGGTTTCTTCCTATTGCCATCTCAGGGAGTTTTTCCTTGCCACTGTCGCCCTCGACTTGCTCATCAGGGACAATAGTATCATATTGATTCATTCACATTCACACATTTCATACAAACTTCCATAATTATTTTGATTGTGTAAAGGCGCTTTGCGACAATAACAATTGGTAAAATTGAATTGAATTGAATATTACCTTAAACACCTCTCCTGTTTTACTGAACATCCAGCCTCCTAACACAGTATGACTACAGATCAACTCCTGCTATTTGTTATCACCCAAAATGAAGATGGGTTCTCTGTTGAGTCTGGTTCCTCTCAAGATTTCTTCCTACTGTCATCTCAGGTGTTTTTTGCTTGCCACCTTTGCCCTCGGCTTGCTCATTAGGGACAATCTGATCATTTTGATTTATACATATTTCCTCACACATTTCAAACTCAGTTCCCTAATTTTCTATTTGATTCTATAAAGCTACTTTGTGACAATAGCACTATATAAATAAAATTGAATTAATGTTCAGGTCTTCACAAACTTTTGGTTATAATAAATTGTATTTTTTGTGGATAAATCATTGTACTTGCTAATTGGCCTTCCATTATTCTATATGCATAGTTCAAAGAGATGATATTGATAAATGCTAGGAACTAGGAATTTTTGGGTAAAAAAACAAACAAACAAAAAAATCTGTGCTTAACTCCAACTAGCCAGGACTGAAACTGCACACCAGTGTGACTGTGTACCACTCACCCATCCAGCTGAGGCTGGCATCATCCCCTGCGGCGCACACAGACAAAGGTGAGTATGTCACTTTCGTCGTCAGGACTTGTAAGAGCATGGTGTACGCAATGGACAGGACCTGCCTAATAAAAATTTGGTAAGTGACCAAAAGTTCATACAGTAACACTTTAATATATATTTAGGTCTAGGACATGGTGTAAGATGATTTATACCCTGAAATAAACACAAGTCCTGCTGATGTCGCCTCACCAACTGGGTAAGAGCACTCGACTGACAGCTCCATGGCAACTGGATAGGTGGCGAATCCGAATAAGCCGAAGAGAGCAGAAACTGCTCCAATTATGACTTTCTGCTCCCCAAACTGAGAAACCTGAGAGAATTTGAAGAAACACTCCATGAGACAATTTGTAGTAAGTTGTAGGCCATCTGGAGGACTTTGAGCACTAGCTCGACAATCACTGCCATTAGACAATTTGCAAGAATTTTCTGTTGGAATCCAGTCATGCTAAAACAATACGACACCCGTGTCCTAAAATCAACACTGATTGGATAATTGTTCTCACCACTGCAAATGCGGTGCAGGACAGAGACGTAAGGCACATGCTGATTTTTATGGATTCTGTGAACATCTTTGTTTTGTCCACAAAAAAGCCAAGGAAAGCAGCTCCGAGCACCCCGAAGATGATAAAGAGAGCGCCACACAACCCTGCAAAGTCCTGCCACAAGAAAACATTTCATTAGTTACCACCAGGTATGAGATGTTAATTTTCTATAGCAGCATGGCTCTAACAGTTCTAGCTGTAATTCAAACACACTTCTTCTCCAAGACGTTGTCGTTTCCATAGTAACAGTTCATTTTCAGCAACATACTTTATAGTAGTCATGCCACATAATTTTGGTATGGTGACATTTTTACTTTTAATTTTAAATTCTATAGAATCTGGGATGCTGTAATGGTTAACATGTTTCCTGTGACATTATCGAAGCCACAGTTCTACACACCATGCCACCATGCCGTCGCACTTCTTGTTATTATAATAAAAATGCAAGCCTTGGCAAATGGTATAATGGAACAGAATTATTGGCATCCTTCCTCCTCTTTACTGTCCACTGCAAAATATATTTTGGCCTTGATTGTGTCTCATTCTATTTTAAGTGCTTGTCCATTTTTTAAAATCTTAATTACCTCCCTGACAGCTAATTAATAATGATTCAACCCACACTTATCATTACACATCTGGCCCACATTTCACCATGGAATAACAATGATGAAGTCTCAGAATCTGACATCCATACCACAGCTATTAACAGATGTAACACTTTTGACCCAAAGCTTTGTTTCATTTTTTGCTCACAATCTAAATGCTGTTAATAAAAGCTTTAAATGTTGCTGCTTACTGCTGGGCTGCCTTTGGACCAGAATGGCACTTCCCAAATTGGTTCTTATGTCTCCAAACTCAACCATATTTATCTATGGGTGTTTTGCTGTTTTCTACAGAAACTGATTTCTTCCTGTGAAAAGTGGATTTTTTATGCAACCCACTGACCTCTTATGTTGTTCCGAGCAACACTGTAGTGTTTTGAGACTGTGAGCAATAAACTGAATTTCAAGCTTGACATTTTGTTTGCATTCATTAAAAAACTTTTTAAAATACTGATGTAATACATTATTTTAAATATGAATTAAAATACATAATACTTTTACCCATTTAGTATCAGTTACCTTTATAAGACCATGTTACTTTTATCAAGATATTATATTATTGTTTGGGTAAATATACATACTTACTTGTTTAGGTAGAACCTTTTTACAAACTGCACACTTCTTTAAACAATAACTTACATTTTGGTAACCTTTGACACAGAGAATCTGCTCGAGGAGTGTGGCGAAACAGGTGAAGATGCCGATGCCTGAGCCAAAGCACACCAGCAGGATCATATAGGATTTATTTGTCAACAGCTGCAGGGAAAAGTGAGGAAAATGGCACTTTTAGTAAAATTACAGTTTCTTTTTAGCTTTTCTATGCAACCACAGACTGATAGCTAAACACAATGGGGGAAAAATGGAAAGTAGGTGTGACTGAATGGTGACTCTTCTCATAATGGTTCCTGAAGATTGCCTTTACTTTCTTAAAAATTTAACACTGTATTTACCACCCTGTTATTTCCATAATTGCAAAGTATGTGGATATTGCAGATCTATGTACACATACTGTACATTTCCTTTTACTTGTGGTGTGGTACAATCTTTTCAACAGCAACTTGAAAATTACATTTTAAATTTTATTCATGAATCTTATAATTTCATGTTAAATGGTATAAGGATGTTTTCCCATGGTAACATTGTAAATATATTGTCAACTTTTATATTATGTCCAAAAAATAAGTGTACATTTTCTACCTAAAATTATATTTAAAAAATATTTAATTATTAAGTATTACCTTTCCTCTTGACCTCATTAAATATAATAATTTAAAAAAACACAAATTTTCCAGCCATTCAGATTTAATCAACACTGTGATTTTTTTTTTAGCTTTTTTCTATTTTTTTTCCTTCTTTTTTTAAGCTATTTATTTGCATATAGTGTTTATCTTTTATTAATTTTTTGTTCTGTTAACTGTTGATGATAGTCAGTTTTTTACACCAGCATCTTGTATGTTATATCTTTATTCTCAATTTTGTAATTGTAATTTGTAATTCTCTCATCATTCACTTATTGTCTATACGGCTTTATCCTTGAATTCAGGGTCACGGGGGGCCTAGAGCCTATCCCAGGAGGTTTAGGGCACAAGGCGGGGTGCCAATCCATCACAGGGCACACACAAACATACACTCATTTACACACTATGCGCAATTTGGGAATGTCAATAAGAAGCTTAAGAGTAATGATTTCAGGCTAGCTAATAAATGTATCCTTAATGCATACAAAAATGTTGAATCAGCAGGTAGTGCTGCTGAATCAACATTTTTGACATGTTTCATTATTCAACATACTTAAACGGAGTAAGTATGTTAAAGTATAACATGGCGCATTACACAGGGTCCACTAAGAGTATCAATAATTCTGAAGCGGGTGCTAAGTTATAGATTCATCATAACCTTTCTATTGTGATTTCACTGCGATTAAGCACGCACTCAGCTTTTTCAGTTTTTCATTGGCAAAAAAAAGGCCATGAAAAGAGTGAATACTGGAAGAATAAAATAATTTTCCAGAAGTTTCATTCAGGAAGTCTATATGTAAAGGTTGTGTGTAGGACTAAGCGCAATGACCTATTACACTTGCTCTCATTTGACATGGAGCTCGAGGAATGTTCTCGAGTGGTTAAAAAGTATGAAATGTGTCTGCAAAAACATATTAGCCTTTTCTTTAAAAGCTAAAGGAAAGTGTATCTAGTATTAAATCTTTGAATGTGTATGTAGTACCAGTTTAATCCCTTGAAAGAAAGGCTCGGAGCTAGAGGTCTCTGCGCTGGCAGAAGGTGGCGTTGGGGGAACGCTCTCCCGGATGCCCATTGTTGCTAGGAAACAGACGACGATGGCAGGTATCGCATATATAAGGAGCTGCAATGGTGACTGTGTGTTAGTTTAAAGGCTACAACAGAAAACGCTGGTACTTTTACATTTGGTACATTTTTACATTTGCATATAAATGAATATGCGGCATGATTGCAAATAATACAAGGGGAGTTCAAGTCAAACTGGGACTGTTGATCGTGCAAAATAACTGAACACCGTTATGAGAGTAAAAGCTAGCTTTATTTCTTTGTATAATCACAGCTTGTAACCCTTCTGCACGCTGGTGGCAAGCTATCCATTGTTTTTCAATATAAGGAGTTCCACTTGCTGAATGTTCATGGGAATGAATGCAGTGAGGCACCTTGGCTGGGATTGACATTCACGGATGTACGGCCTTCATTAAAACGTTTGTACCATTCAGATGTTTTACTGTGGCTAAGAGTCTCATCACTGAACTATGCTTCATGTCTTTCTTAAAATCGGTTTTACGCTTTCATTCACAAGTCCCGTTTTGACTTGAACACGCATTCTATGTTTTACTATTAATAATAATTGATTTATTTCTTACCAACATGAAAAGGCTGTTGCTCCTACTAATGATGATTGGGGAGAAGACATTAACAAAAAGCAGTCCAAGGGGATTTGCTAGAAAATAAATTTAGCGTTAGATACGAGGCTGTTTCCTAGAACACCAAAACTGCTGAGTGGTTACTCACACATTGAAGCGATCATGTTAGCTGTAGCGCGTTGGTGCTCAGGGAACCACAGTGCTGACAGTTTGGTAGGGGAGAAGACTACCAGAGGCTGGGCCAGAGAGCACAGAGTCTGTCCTGCCATCACCACGGGGAACATGGTATTCTCCGGCACATAGCTGAGCACTCCCAAAACCCTCACAACACCGCCGGCCATGTTGAGCCACGAGCCTAGAATCAGCTGTAGTAACCAAGCAGACACACATACGCTTCATACGCATATTTTGACCTAGATTTAATCAATAGTATGAAAAAGTCATAATGCTGTAACTACACATCTTTCTGATCAATATCAGTGTAGTTACTGAACAATCCATAGCAATTGCTTTGAGCTGAATAATATCCTAAGACGTTTTTCTTTTTCTGACTGAGTAATCCTTTAATTGTTATAGTTCTTTGGGAACTGCTTTTAAATTAAACTGATCGTAGAATCCCTTTGCTGTTTTAAAAAAGGAGGCTGGATTGTAGCTGTGCTTACGGTGGGCCGTAGTCCCAGTTTATCCAGCATCCACGTGGTGATGAAGCTCAGAGGGATGGCCACCACCATGTAGACCACAGAAAGCCAGTTGACCTTGTCCAGAGTCACATGCAGATGCCCTGCTGTCTGATCCGCTACTGGGGCGAACGTCAGCCATAGCTGCAAAAAAAAAAAAAGCACAGGGATTCACTGTTTTAGACCAAAATTGAATGTAGGTGAAAGTAAACAGTGATGCTAAATTACAGCACTCAGTTTGTTAAATTAGACATCAATAATTCTTTCTCATAGCCGCAGTAGTGTGGAACAAAAGTTCCACTAATGTGTCTATTTGTGAAAGCAGTAAACACAATGTGAAACTTGAAGCACATGCTCACATGATTTTGATCCTGATGACAGATCTACATTGTGCAGAAGGGAATTCATGGTCACCATTACATGCTATGCTTCCCCATTTACTAAACATGCTGATGTCAGGGCAAGCACTTCTCTTTACAACAGTTTCTCAATCAAAAAATGATAAAAATATGCACTTCCCAAATTTTTAACCCAGAAGCTCAACCTTGGTCCAGTGGATAATTTCTTAAAGCTGCCATAATCATAAAGACTGTCCCTTTTCTCATCCGAGTCTTATTTTTTTCCTTATGTCATCTCAGGGAGATTTTCTTTGCCACTAATACATCTAGCTTTCCCATAAAGGGTTCAAAATTGATATCTAAAATTATGTAAACCTAGTGACAATATAACAGAGGATCGCAAAACAATGTACTGTATACACAATTCAACAACTGTTATCTATAAAACTCAAATTGAAATATGATTGCAAGCAAGGATGAGCGCGCCCAAGCACCTGTGCCATCGGCACCTGGACCCGCCAGACAACATGTATGCTTTTTAAGCATGTTAAGACGCAGAAACTGGAAAAAAGCGACACACTATGATGTCTCAATATAATTTCATCCAGGACATTATTAGCCAAATTTGATTCCCCGCAAAGATTCTGTGATGTCACTTAATGTTATTACACATAATGCGTTTGTTAAGATTACCATTATGACACAATACATTATATAACTTTTAATTAATATATTAATTATATAAAGCTACTGAAATGAAGGACGTTTTTGGCGTGAATTTAAAGCCACGCCATGGTTGAGAATATCACAATCCATTGCGTGAGTTTTGAAAACAACCCAAAATATCTGACTTCCTGTTGAGTTGAGCCCATGACGTGCACAGTGAAAACTGTTCAGCTCTATGAGATCTAGAAGTGTAACAAGTTTTACATGCATATGTGCAAGTATGTATGAGCTATGCAGCCCATCTCCTGTGAAGGCTCTGGGAAAACTGAATAAATATTACAAAATTCAATAGCTGACCAGTGGGACTGCACAGATCCAGTACAGTCCGGTGCAGGACTCCATTCAGTTAGTACAATAGTAGCATTGTCTGATATGTCAGCGCACATAAAAACTTATTTCTTGCACATACTGATGTAAAAATTTTTGAATTTGAGTTATAAGTGAACTTATGAGTTATAAGTAAATTTGTTAGCCCAAACTTTATATGTGTTTCATTCTAAAGGATTAAAGCATTTTAGTTGTTACTGTGCACTTTTCCATAAACTTTGCAAGATAAACATTAACCCTACCTTACTTTTAAAGTAATGGTGTTGCAAGGAGCTGCAAGTGAAACCACTGATTAAAATCAAATCACTAACAACTGATTATTCGCTTTGTAAAGACAGATAAAGCTAAGCTTTTAAACATGTAACCAATGGCTCTGTTACCTTGTGAGAAGCATTGATTTTTAGATTCTCTTAGTGAAAACGGTCACTGCAGATCAATATTAAGTTCTGACTCAGACTTTCTCCTATGATGAAACATGTCTATCGTGATGATGGTGATTACTTCTACGATTACTCGACTCCATTAACACAGCATGAGAATGAGAGAGAATAGCTTGAGGTATATGAATATTATGTAACTCATATAATGTCAGGACTTTCTGAACCGTCAAATATCACTTGAATCTGGACTGACTTGTTGCACTGACACAGCTTTCCAACACTAACACTATCGTCATAATATCAAATGAAGTAAAATTATTTTTATGAAAAAAAATCATCCCTCCATTATGGTTTCAGAGCTGAGTAATACTGTATCTTTGTCATGACACCAATTCCAACTGCCCATACACCTTAGTAGTACACTATGTTGGTTTTTCATTTTATTTTATTTTTGGCTAGGTTGCATATACCAATACTAGATTTGTACACTATTTGGTAAGAAACGCTTGACTCTGTGATCAGCACGGATGCCATCTTGCCTCCAGTCTGGGTGCTTTGTGGGTTTCCTCCAGATACTTCAGTTTCCCTACGGTATAAAAACATGCATCGTGAGCTAACTGATGTCTTCTTTGTGACCTGCTACCATACACATCATAAGCAGTATGGAAAGTGACTAAATGAACAACAGCATGCTTTCATAACCTCTAAACTGGGCAATCGCTTGTACTGTTTGTTAGCTCTCCTGCTGTTTCTATAAATCTGTCCTGCTGAACACATCTAGCAGTATATTCCATCCTAAGCACTTTGCTCAGCTGAAGCCAGTCTGCTATTAATCTTGAGAATTGCTTGCAGTTCAGTCTGTGAAAGTGTTTTTATCACTCACAAGAGTGTTCAAGTAAATATTAGGAATGCTCTATAGATGCTGATTGTAATTGATCTGTAATTGCCTATGGTTTAGACTTTAATAATATTAAATTTAACTTTCTTTTACTTTTTTTGGTTTTCTATTATATATCAAGCTATTATATATAAAAGATTCATTTGATTGATTCATTCATTCATCTTCTATGAATGAATTAATTCTTCATAGACTCTGTGTACAGAGTTTCGGAGAGGCCTGGAGCCTCTCCCAGGAAACTCTGGGCAAAAGGCTAAAACAAAGGCACCTGGACAGGGTGCCAATCCATCACAGGGCTCACACACACATCCAAACACTACAGGCATGTCTTTAGACTGTGGAGGCATCCCACTAAGCACGAAACACACAGACCCAAAGTGGTAGTCAAACCCCTGATTCTGGAGGTGTGAGGCCACAGTGCTAAGCACTACGCCACCAACTCTGTAGATGCTGATTCTAATTTATTTGAAATGTAATTCTCATTGATTATGGTTTAGTCTTTATTGATTGTACATTGTGATATTAAAGAGCTTTCTTTTACATACTTTTTTCTTTCATATTAAATGCCAAGCAAGTTGAGACTCAATGAACCCAATGAAGTGATTATTTAAAATAAAAGAATGAACTATAGAATAAATTAATGTTATGATTCTTTCATTCATATTGTGTGTACAGGGTTGTGGGGAGACCGCAGCCTAGCCAGAGGTGGTACACCTTAGACACTGATTTGTAGTGTGATTCTCATTGCCTATGGTTTAACCTTTAATGATTGTACATAGTCTTTGCACTGTGGCAGGAAACCGGAGTGCCCGGCGGAAACCCACCAAGCATGGGAAGAACATGAAAACTCCCCGCATACAGGCTAGAAACAGGACTCGAACCCTTCACTCTGGAGGTGCGAGTGCATAGTGCTAACCACTACGCTACCATGCCGCCTGATTACTATGATCACTCACTCTCATTGTCTATACCGCTTTATCCTGTTTTAAGGGTCATGGGGGATTCCATTCTATGAGAATTAGGGCATGAGGCAGAGTACACCCTGGACAGGGAGCCAATCCATCATAGGGCACACACACACATACACACACTCACTCACACACTACGAGCAATTTGGGAAGGCCAAATATAATCTGCATTTGCATTGTGGGAGGAAACCAGAGTACCCGGAGGAAACCCACCAAGCATGTGGAGAAATCCATCAACAGGCCCTAGGAGGGAACGCTGAATCCACAGTGCAAACCACTACACCACCATGCTGTCTGATTATTCTTATGATGATTAATAATATTAGTACAGTCGTATGTATTTAGGGGCGGAGCCTATAAAGTTTAACCCTAATGTAAAGTTACTACATCAACTGACTTTGCGTTTCCATTCTTAAAATGTTGTCGGACAACTTTTGTTTGTGCTGATGTGATAAGGATGTGTACAGACTGACTACGTCTATATGCTGCAGATCGAAAGTAGTAGTTTGGACTCGACGATTTCAGAAAGTGACTCGCAGTCACTTACCACTGAGTTCGAGCAGTTGAGCACGCAGAGCACTAGCAGTATGAACCATCTTCTCTTGTACACTCGGAACTCCGGCGCTCTCCTCCTCCTCCTCCTCCTCCTCTCTGCAGAGTTACATTCAACTTCCGAGGAGTCGGTGTCAATTCCTCCATCCTCCATGGAGCAGCTGTAAGTGGGAAGTGCTGAGGCTCAATCACGGCCAGGCAGTGGGATGAACATTTCAAGCGCAGGAGTCGTTCAAAGTCTTCAACTAAACCCGCCAACTCATATTCGGTGAAGAGTAAACTCTACTCATGTTCAGTATACTGTATGTTCCGCACCCACACTGCCGGCTGAAGAGTCAGGTAAAGCAGCCAATGGAAGTGGAAGGCAGGCGATTATGGCCACGCCCAGCGCCTCGTGACGTCTGAGTCATAGCGCCGGGGTGAATGCACAGCGGGTGGAAGTTGACGCCGGCGCGTGCGGGTGCTTTCTTTACCTTGTACGCATGCGGTTAGGTTGTTTCGAGTTACAGCTTAGTGCAAAACATGAACGTATCCTGCGTCAAAACAGCTATCCAAGCCAACCACAGATCATCAAAAATCATTTTAGCCACAACATTAAAACCAAAACCGATTGATTACTGTGGCACTTATCAAGTTCAGCATTTTTTCATATATATATATATANATATCCAGTGAAATTATTTTGACAGAGTTCAGGGCCTTGTTTAAGGGCCCAACAGCAGAAACTGATAGTGCTAGGGCTTGAACTGCCAACCTTCTGATCATTAACTCATTGAGTCTTAACACACTGAGCCTCATGTGTTCCATCCGGGAATCAAACAAGAATGGGAATCTTGGATGATACCACTACACCAGTGGCGCAGGTGTGGAATATATCATGAAGCAAATGCAAAGAAAATACACAGGGAAAAAATGGGAAAGTACACGGATCTAAGAATTTTTTTTTTTACAAGGGCCTAATTGTGATAGACAACTGGATCAGAGCATCTCCAAAACAGCTGCTCTTGTGTGGTGTTGCTGCTATACAATGGTTGATTCCTTCCAAGAAAAGGACAACCAGTGAAATAGTGACAATATCATGGGCACCAAAGGCTCAGGGATGAACTAATGACTTTATACCAGACACTAGCTCACATCTTCAGAGGTTTTGCTTCAGAGGTCTTATGTCCATGTCTTGACAGGTTATAGCTGTTTTGGTGGCACAAGGGGAACTGGTAAAATGTTAGGGAGGATAGTTTTAATTGTGGCTTATTGGAGTCACGAGGTCTAGGCAAAATTTGGCTAGACAATTCGAAAGAGGTGTATGAAGGCATATTGGCATGGTAATAATTTTAATTATATCAGCCTTTGAAAAACACAATTTGAAATTGAATCACTGCTGAAAGGAGGTGGCACAGTGGCGTAGTGATTAGCACTGTAGCCTCGCACCTCCAGAGTCGAGGATACAATTCCTGCCTCAGGTTTGTCATGTTCTCCTTGTGATTGGTGGATTGTCTTAGGGTACTCTGGCTTTCTTCCACAGTCCAAGACGAAGCATGCACTGTACATGCAGATTAGTCTACATTGCCCATTGTGCAATGGGCTGGAAGTGTGTGTGTGTGCGTGCCATGCGATGGTTTGTCACCCTGTCCAATGCAATCTACACTTTTTTTGGGCTTTGAGTACTATTAATCAATGGCATGGTGGCTAGTGTTAGTGCTAGCACTGTCATGTTGCACCTCCAGGGTCTGGGTTCAATTCCCACCTTGTGGTCTGTGTGCATGGAGTTTGCATGTTCTCCCTGTGCTGGATTCCCTCCTTGATGGGTTAATAATAAAAGAGGGTTTAAGGGCAAGGGCTGGGGGGATAGCTTTAAATATTTATGGCACATTTACAAGGCAATCTTCTTTTTTCCCACACTTTTTGCCTTTAATTATCTCACCATGCAATATTTGACCATTTTGTTGCATGTGATAAAAGAAATGTTGATTAAAAGTATTTTGATAATTATGTTGTTTTAAAAAAAAATCCTATACAACTACCTTTTACACTGTAGTGAAACTCGTATGCATTAATCAAATATTTACTGAAAGAAATCAGTGACTTACTGACAATTTGTTCAAGATTATTCAGAACTAATTCTGTATGCATGTATTAGGAAAATAAATCAATAGTATGTGAGAGCGTTAAAAAACAAAACAAAACAAAACCTAAATATGTGCATGCTGCCATGCATTTGCGTGTTTGTCATTTTTAAAGCAATAATGCACCATTCTGTTTCCATCGTGTTTCATCCAAAGGTATTTTTTAAAAGCATAATCTCCCCCTGAAAGAGGATAAATGTAACTTTGTGAAATGAATGAGATGAGCTCTACACGCCAGCACGGGACTCCCGACCTCCCCCATTCAAGCTGCATCTCCGCGCATGCGCAGCGGCCCCCCGTGGTTTCGGCCTGTTTCGGAACCGCTCGGGCATTTTCGCCTCTTTGTTTTACTGATAGTGGATTTAACTCGGATTCAACCCAACATCCAACGGAGCGCTCTCTTCGTAAACAGGTTAGTTTGTATAACTTGGACCCGTGTGTACAGGTCGGTGCATGAACTTGTCTTTTGGCAGGTTTTGATCCCCGATCGAGGAGTTGTTGAAATGTATTCTCCGTTTCTTGTCCGCCTGATGGCAGCTATGCATGCTATACGTGTTGTTATAGGCTACGTGTGTGTGAGAGAGAGAGAGGGAGAGAGAGTGTGTGTGTGTGCGCGCCTATGTGGTCGTGCTGTGGATGGCGACTCCGGGCCCAGGGCTTTCACACCGGGCTCGGGTTTTCCTTTACCAGCATGCTAAAGCCTTCATCCGTGGTGTCAGGGCTTTGGGCAGTAATGCGTTCAGTGTGTCCTTTACCATGCACGGGGTGTCTTTTTGCGTTAGGTGTGTGTGTGTGTGTGTGTGTGTAGCGCTTGCTGGGGGAAACCAGTTCTCTTTAGCCTGGAATGTTCTTCAAGGAAAAAGCACCAGCACTTTGATGCGTTTAAAAGTTGGGATTTGACCCGCATGAGATTTGCCTAGAGCAGAAATAAAGTTGGGACAAAACAAAGTTGGAGACTAAACCAACCGTTTGCGTTTCAGCAGCTTGTGCTAATATGCTGGAAGCTCCAAAGCCACTGGAGCCAACAAGTCGGGCTTCCTCCCTCTCCCAGGCGCCGGTGTGTCGATATATCGAACTGAAAACATACCGGGAAACACTGGTCATGATAAAGTGTCAGCTCTAAACTTTGGCATCGTCTCTGTGCTGCTGTCTGTAAGGAGATCTATCTATCTATCTATCTATCTATCTATCTATCTATCTATCTATCTATCTATCTATCTATCTATC
>QMIH01000178.1:569644-593055 GCA_003987875.1 Clarias batrachus
AGGCAGAAGAATTTTGCTTAATTAAAGTTCTACTGGCAGTGCAGAGTTTAAGAGAAGAATATATATATACACACTACATGGAAACAGGTATTCGGCCAAACCTCTTAATTATTGAATTGAAGTGTTTCAATCGGGCCCTTTATCCCCCAGTGAAGTGGAATCTTGATGCTTCAGCATACCAAGACATCTTGGACAATGCTATGCTCCCAGCTTCGTGGCAACAGTACAGTTTGGGTTCAGCCCTTTTCTATTCCAACCTGACCGTGCCACAAAGCAAGGACTATAAAGACATGGTTTGATAAGTCCGGTGTGGAAGAACCTGACTGGCCCGCACAGAGCCCTGTGACCTCAACCCCATCTGAACTGGAACGGAGATCGCAAGCTAGGCCTTCTCGTCCAACATCAGCGCCTGACCTCATGAAGGGACACGGATACCCACAGGAATATTTCAAAATCTTGTTATAGCTGCAAAAGGTGGACCAAATCCACATCGACATGTATGTATTTGGATACAATGTCATTGCAGGTTTGGCCAAATACTTTTGTTCATATATATGTGTGTGTGTGTGTGTGTGTGTGTGTGATTTCCTGTTCAGTTTTTCTTAAAAAAATTAAAATTGCATACACTTGTTTTTTTTTGCTTGTTTGGGCCTGATAGAGTGAATCTCTGTCAGCATGTATTTAGGATTTGATCTCCCTCCTAATGATTAAGCTACAGTTTAACAAACTCAGTGACTCCTTTGGTGTTGCTGTTGATTTATGCAGCATGGACCAAGTCTATGTTCACTTTACACGGCACATTGTTTAATCCAGATTTTTCCCCCCTCAAGTCGAATTTGCTCGTCACAACGGTTCACATTCATAATTGCAACTGACTCTTACATTACTCTAATGTGGATGCGTTAGTCCTCGGAGACGACACACATTTACACATTGATACGTCTTTTGCTCATGCCATCTGGGTTAAAACAACTTGTATGCATGCAACTGCTCATTCATTTCAATCAAGGGGATGTGATTTTAGGAAGAATACGCTTAGGGTTTTGCTCTGGAGGATGGCAAGCAGTTAGTCGGCGCTATTTATTGAGGTCCAGAAGAGGGAAGATGCCCAGACGCCATGCTTTAGCTTTTTTAAAAGCTATTGCTAGCATTGCTATGGAATCCCAGAGTCTGCATGCGCAGAGACAAAAAGTCGCATTAATTTCCATCTGACTGTTCTCGTTTAAGTCACATGACAATGTATGGGATATTTATGAGAGTGACTCGTATCTCATCATCGTCTATACCGCTTTATCCTGGTTACAGGGTCGCGCGGGGCCTGGAGCCAAACCTACGAGGCAGTGTACACCCTGGACAGGTTGCTAATCCACTGCAAGGCACATACCTGTACACACTCGCACACACTGCATGCAATTTGGGAATGCCAGTTAGTCTTACCTGCATGTCTTTGTACTGTGACAGTAAACCCATCAAGTATGGGGAGAACATGCTCAGATCAAACCCGGACCCTGGAGTTGCGAGGCGAGTGCTAACCGCTACGCCACCATGGCGCCCATGACACGAATCTGATTTGGTAAAACAGCTTTAAAGAAGTTACATCTGCGTCACATTAGGATAGAAAAACTAAAATAAAATAGAATTTGAGTCACTTCATGAAGGTAATGTGAACGTAGCACAAAAGTCTAGCTGCACAGGCATAAATCGACAGTATATTACTTCATTTTGCTTACAGTGTGTAAACACTAAATACAAGAACATTTACTGCATCAGAAATTACATGGTTTCCTCCTTAATTGCGCCAATCGTTCTGGGTCAGTTCTGATAGACTGCTGGGTTGTGAAGCTGTTATGTTTGCTGCTGGTTGATCTTTAATTGTTCGTTTCACAGCCACCTTCGGACTTACCATTTTTGGGAACCCCTCTCTGAGAACCCTCCGAATCTTCTTTGTAAGGGAAACACTTGACATCATCTGTTAAACTGTGTAATAATGTTCACGAGTGAAATGTTTCTCGATTTTGAGCCAGCCTGACGAGTCTAAACAGATGACCAAGGTCAGACGCTGCCAGACCCAAACATCAGCGCTGTAAGGGAAATGTGTATTGACATGCAATCAGTTCTTATTAAACAGGTGAGTTTTTGGGCCTTTTTTTGTAAGATGATATTTTACACTATATTAAGGCAGTCAGGAGGTCAGTCTGTCCTTTGGCTCAGGGGCCTGAACTGTACCTCAAGCATTCATTAGTTGAATACTGTGAGCATCAGGGGTTTCAGTCTAATGTGCGCAGCTACCGGAAACCATGACAGTGTGAGAGGTGYGCGTATGTCTTTTAGAGAGCGGCATAAGGACAACTGGCTTTCCAGGAAAGTCAAACTCCTCTCTAAAATATATGGCTAAATAATTATAAATCAAAATATTTGTGATGCGTTTAGTGTTAAGTGGTTGCACGGTTAGAGCCTGTCTGGACGTCTGACATCACAGTGGGACATTTCTAGTGCAGGTACCCTGTAGATTGATGCTTAATAGGAAACAATGTTCAAAATTGAGTGATATCTGACAGTCAGATGGCATATATGGTGACAAATATTATATCACAGATGGTGATATCTGACGTTCGCTGGCATATCAGTGACAAATAGCTAGAGGAATCGACTCCGTGTTCAGGAATGCTGTGCAGCTATTCGACACAGTTGGTCTAAATAAAAGCAGAGACTCTGCTCGTCTACTTGCCAGCTGGTAGATAGGAGAGTTTGATGACGTTGTTGGTGGTATTAGTATGAAAGCTGAAGCATTGGAACCTGATCTCTTTGAGCAGAGTGTACAGATGAAGAAGTGAGAAAGCAGAGTAGACTAAAGTGCTGCCGGATCACTCTCCTTAGGTAGAGATGAAGTGAGAGCTAATGCCCGCATTCGAATGAGCTCAGAAGTGTGAAGTCAGAACTTTGGAAATGCATAGATCCTAGATTATTCTTTTGTTTAGCAACGAGTTAGCCAGCCAGCTATCTGTTATGAGTGGTGTACACTCACTGGCCAATTCATTAGGTAGACCTTACTGGTACTTGGCTTCTTTGTGGCAAAGGTTTCCAACAACATTCCCGACAGATTCTGCTCCATATCGACATGATGGCATCACGCAGTTGCTGCAGGTTTGCCGGCTCCACGTCCATGACGCAAATCTTCTGTTCCACCACATCCCAGTGGTGCACTAGAGGCTTGAGAGCTGGTGACTTTGGAGGCCATTTGAGTACATTGAACTCATTGTTATGTTCAGGAAATCAGTTCGAGATGATTTTAGTTTTTTTGAAATGACGCATTTTCCTCTGGTCATAACGGGATGGACGTGCTCAGCAATAATATTTAGGTAGGCTGTGGCATTTAAATGCTCAACTGGTATTAAAGGGCCCAGTGTGTTCCAAGAAAATATCCCCTACACCATTCCACCGCCATCATAAAAGAAGTGTAACCTAAAAAAAAAAAACGGTAGCTTTTCATGTTGCAGATTTTTACTTGAAAGCAATCTTGTCAAAGGCCACATGTTAATTAACAAAGATTAATATGCACACCATTCGGGATACAGATTTGCTTTAATTGCAAAATATGATGCACAGAACTTACACAGTGCAGATTGTATTTGTAATGAAATCCCAGAATCAATGGAGTGTTGGTTCATCGGTACATGATTTGCACACGATATTTAGCCTCGTATCAGTCTGACACCTGTGCACAATTGAATACAACTCGGGCTGCTGTTTTCTCATTCAGTTGCAAGAATATAATGACACATGCTGGAAGACCCAGCAGGCCTGAGTCGCAGTATGCATGCCTTCTTCTTTGCTTAAGGCTTACACTTTTCTGGACACATGGGACCCTTGGCTTGAAAGATGACTGGAATGAAATGTAAAAAAAAAAAAAAATGTGAAAGAAATGTGGCCGCCGCCAGCTTTTCTTGCAAATCCGTATTTACGTCCTTCTAATGCAGAAGCCTGAGATGTAGTCTGCTGCAATCGTTCAGGTTATTACTCAATACGCTGCYGCGACTTGCTCATGTAGGAGTGTACGAGTGAATCAGAATCCACGGATGAAAACCGAGCGTTATCAGCACGAGCGAACTGACGGATCGACATCAGACCGGCGTAGCGCTCGACTTCAGGTTTGTGTTTTCTTCGTCTGATGCCGCTCGCACTGGTTTGCGAAGGTCGATGCGCGCCTCGTTATTTGAGAAGAAAAGTTCAGAAGCGGTTGTGAGGAGGCGGCCTCGGTGTGCCTCGTGTTTTGTTGCCACTTCTGACTCACTGGCAGCAGCTGAAAGGTTTTTTTTTTTCGGTTGAAACAAAGCTGTCTGTGCAGTCTGCTCTTTCGCTGTGTGGCAGGAAAAGCCAGTTCTAAAACGGGTAAAGCCTGTGGTCATGCACTAGGCCGTACAGGCGGCTGATACGGAATTTTGTTGATATGGTTCATGTTGGGTAAATTTCTTCTTCAGGAGGTCATACAGGTATTTGTTGAGACAAAGCGAGACACCTACATGTATTTATTTTTTTGGGGAACTTTACCTTTTTTTCTTTTAAAACTATGTTCTAGCTGGTTATAAACACATGGCAACACACAAGGCTTTCCAGCTGTGGCTTTCTTTAATAACTGTTCTCATTGACAGTGGAATAAAAAAAAAATTGAATATTTGACCATAATCTGTCTTCTTCTAAATAATTTTTTTTGGTTATAGAACTCTTATAATGTAAAAGCTATAATACACTCGTATCCATGCTGTTGTGATGATATTCAGCACAACAGCACGGATGTGAGCGGCGATTACCCGTGGACTTGTCTCAGCACCCTAATATTACATTTTTATTGAAATGTTGAATCTCATTCTAATAAAATCTAATTAATGTTCTAACCGAATGCAGCTGAAGCAAATGCAGGCTGTAATTCAAATCACAGGTGTGTATTAATGTGTGTGTTCAAGTACCTTGGTATCATGATTTGAAGGTTGTTGCAAGGTTATTTTCCATCTCAGGGTTTTAAACGTGAGATGGGGTGAAAAAAACACCTTGCATGCGTCTGTCCCAGTAGGCCTCACGTTTTGCTCTGTTAGAACACGTAAGGCTCATATAAAGCTCCTTTAATTGCGTTTGTACAGTTGCATTCTTGAGCGCTCGGATTATGGTGAACTTTTAAATATTTCGTGCAACATTTTGGATTAAAACTGCAGCACAGCAGCAACAACAGACAATACGATGTAGCTTAGCAACAAGCCGGCCGACTAACCTTTTAGATTTAACTGAGCACTGACTTATTATTATTATTATTATTATTATTATTATTATTATTATGGGATCTAATGTGAATACTGCCATAAACTGATTTTAAAAAGTCGAAATGTGTGTAAAGCCATTTTGAATTGACTTCACTTGTTTAACGGGAAAGAAACCGCTTGGGCAATTGAAATTTCCTGTTGGGTGGGTAGTAGTAGTAGTAGTAGTGGGGGTGGGGGTGTGCTGGGGCTTGGGACATTTTTGGTGGTTTTTACTGGTTGCAAATGAGGAATTACATTTTGGAACGTCACGAACAATTACCTTATCGTTGCTGTAGTATCCGCTCGTTCATAATGAAATTCTGGGAGGAATCTCCAGTGCCCATGCTTTTTCTAACAGTAATGCTGTTCCTGTAACACTTCCACCACGGCTTTGAGAGTCTTCAGGACGGATGATGCGCAATTTGCAATTAATCGGTTAAAAATCTTGTTTTTATTAAGTTTCAACAGAAAATGTGGGAAGAAACCTTTATCGCTGCACAGATCAGCCGTAATATTAAAACCCTAATAATTAGGCCAGATGTTGTGTAAGATCCAAGGAGAGCTCTGGCCCCTCCCTGAGGCTAGATGATCCATGAGTGCAGGTGACCTCTGCAGGATGTGATTTGGTGTCTGGCACTGGGACGTTAGTGGCAGTGACGTTTGGATGGATGATGTGGGTTTCAGGGTGGGGCCTCAGTTGATCGGACTTGTTCGTCTGGTGTGTTCCATGGAAGCATGGGAGTTTGGCAACAACATTTGCCAGGCTGATCTCCAAACTTGGCACTGGGTGTTCGAATACCTTTTTCTGTCTTGGCTTACCGTTGACATTTTTTTTCAGCAATTTGTGCTGCTTTTCTGTGGAATCGGACCAGGCAGGTTGGGCTTTGGTTCCCACAAGCAAAGATGAGCCTCGTCTGCCCAAGTTTACTGGTATATAATTAATAATCGGCGTTATTCAAGGCACCTTCTGGTGGTGTTAATGTTGTGGCTGATCTGTGTACTGAAGCATTCACTATCGATTCATTTGAAAAGTCTGATTCTTTAATAATTCATAACTTGTAGTTCTTGACCAATTGCTTTACTGTAAGACGAACACAACCTTCATGGTTAAAGGAAACTCATCATCACACCACCTGATCGTTGATTATTTTCCCATAACCGCACTTCCTGTTGTGTTTCATTTCTTATTTATTCCCTGTCAGTTTTTTTTTCCTTCCCTGGAGTGGATCTTGAATAGCGTTAGTTTTATTAAGTGTTGAATCAGACTCCTGTCATGTGCTAACATACAGCTTCAAAGCGCGCTGTTTAA
The DNA here is from genome assembly GCA_003987875.1 of Clarias batrachus. NCBI lineage: Eukaryota > Metazoa > Chordata > Actinopteri > Siluriformes > Clariidae > Clarias > Clarias batrachus. The sequence goes on from QMIH01000178.1 coordinate 576,245, forward strand.
TGTTATTCGAAATGTTCAATAAAGTAATGATATTTCATTATATCGTCAAAAACCTAAAGTGTCAGTGAGTGCCATCTAGTAGTGAGCTGATGGAGCAGCGCGTTGCGCTCCCGCTGAGGGCCTCTTCCTCTCCCTCTGTGGCTTGTGTGGGTGTTGGGAAGCCTCGCGTTTTGTACGCACGAACGTTTTGAATGAAAGCGTTGATCAAGCCGTTTATTTGTTTTTTCGGCGTGTCGGAAGCAGGGTCGCTTACAGAGCTCTGTGTCGGTTTGTTTATCTCCTGAATGCACACTGTGTGCCACTGTGTACAGCTGCTAAATTATGTGATAAGCCATCCTTGCTAACAAAGTCACGCTTCTCGTATTGATCTCTTCCAACGTGCCTGAACGTGACATACCCACGATCCGCCAGCTCGCTCATTATCTCCCTCTGGTATGTTTTTTTTTTTTTTTGGTGTTCTCCCCCCTCACTACCTAAGTGTAGGTGGGGATATTTCTAATATCCTGAGTCACATGAGTCTGCATGCTGCAATTTACACTTCAGTGTTGCTGAACTGCAGAGACGGAGCTTGTGCACTTTGTGCTATATGTGTGGTTAAAGGTGTGTGTGTTATCAGATATAAACCTATAGCTTTAGTTCGTGTGCTAAGATTGGGCAATTTTTATTTTTTATTTTTTTTAAATGTGTCGGGACACACACTAGACACTGCTGAGTAGACAGGATTTTGGTGGTTCTGAATAGCAGTCTATCCAAATCCCAAGCCAGCATCTTTCTCTAATCCACTATTATTATTATTATTATTATTATTATTATTATTATTAATACGGTGCATGCAGCAATTTCTCCAAATGGGATTTTACTCAAGTCGATAATCCAGGCAGGGAATCAGGCAAAATGTTTTTAAATGCAGTAAGTCAGGGATAAAACATGAACAGGAACGCTGTTATAGAAAGGAATCAACATCGTGTGACGTCGCCCAACGTGAAGTGGAATCACTGTTGCCATCTGATCGTTGATTGTTTTCCTGTTGTACTTTCTATCAAAAGTGATTATTCTTAAAAATGGTGGATCTCATACACGTGTGTGTGTGTGTGTGTGTGTGTGTGCGTTTCCTGACAGCACAATATCTCGTTTCTAGGATTTGTGTTGAGCGATTAATAGAACCAGCAGATGAGATTTGTTTTTGGATCAGATCCAAACATGGTCAAGGGTACAGCAAGGTCAAATTTCATTTTTTTTTTTCTTTTTTCAGGTTGTATAATTTGTTTATTAAAGACAAACAAATTAACTACAAGATAGACTAGACTTTTTGGCTTCGGTGTCAAGTTCTACCAGGATCAGTCAAAAACTATCCGCATTCTGGCTGTAGAAATGATTTTAATGTTCTAACTTCTAAAAGACAAATACATCATTTTTAGACCTAATCTAATTGCTTTTCAATACACTTTGTGCATCTGTCAAGAAGCGTTCATATTTCCTCACTAAAAATGGTTTAGGCCGAGCCACGAGTTCACTGCTGGATCAGAAGTGAATCTTCGTCCTCGTAGGGCTGCTTTCAGGGGATCAGACGAAGGGTGAAGGTCTGATGGTCCGAAGCTGCTTTCTCACCTCAAAGCAAAGTTTTTGCAGAGTGTCGACAGTGTGCGCAGAAATCTGCGGATGTGCATTATAATGCATGATCGCCGCGCCCTTGGATAGCATTGCGCCCTTGGATTGTGGAACCTTTTCTCCTGATAATGTTCCAATACTGGTCCTTGAGAATCCCAGAAAACTGGCCCGGAGGATGTTTCGGTTCCATACTCCGTTTCACATCCCTAGGATATCGGGTCCATTTGTTAAATTTCGCACTATGCCTTATATTGATATTTTTTTAAAATAAATCTAACGCTCTTGCATGCCTTCCTCTCATATTAGTTACGACTGTGTAGGTCCAAGGATGACATTGGCACGTGCTACATAGGTATACATGGGTATATCCTTACCTATTACCTTAGAAATAAGGTTGCAGAAATTTTTTAGGGGCAGTGGTRGCTCAGAGGGCTACGGCACCGAGTTACTGATCAGAAGATCGGCGGTTCGATTGCCATTGTTGGGCGCTTGAGCAAGGCCTTTAACCCTAACTGCTCCAGGGGCGCTGTACCATGGCTGACCCTGCGCTCTGACCCCAGTTACACTGGGATATGCAAAGAAGGAATTTCACTGTGCTGTAATGTATATGTGACAAAATAAAGGCTTTACTTACTTTACTTTACTTACTTACCATGGTGCGATTGCTTCCATATCTGATTCGATCAGTGCCAGAGAATGATGTATCGTTCCCGAGATCACCTTTTCAAGAGGACACGGGTACAGTTCCTGTGCGTGAAATAATGCGTTTTCACTCATCATAACGAACCAGACTTTGGGGTGAAACCATCTCTGAAACCATCCTAGGGCTCTAAGAAAAGAAGTTATTTTATTTATTGTTCAATAAATAATCATTTCTTAGTTTATACATCATTGTAAATAAAGAAATATGAATGACCTGAATCAAAAAAATTTTGGGGGGCCGTGAGCTTTATGAAATTCAGTYGACGCAACTTCCTGCCGAGCATCTGAACAAATATAGTACGGGAGTGAAAGTGTCCAGCTAAGCATGGCCGTAAAGTAAAATGCACAGTTGTTTATGACCTGCTTGTAAAAGAATGTTGCCTTAAAGTAGTCGAAGTCGAAGTAAATGAAATTGCATGTTCATTTCAAATTTAATGTCCTCATAGAAGATAGTTTTAGGACAAAGCATTATTTATAATGGAATGCGATAGGTGCAAGTATGTTATTTTTCTTTTCTTGTCCCATCATCTGGAGATCATGATTTTGTGCTTCAGCCGAGAATCTAGAGTCCAGAATGGCCGGCCTCTCTCTCTCTCTCTCTCTCTCTCTCGCTGTGTTGAGGGATGGCATGCTCACACTCAGTCATAGTGACAATAGCTAATCACGGGCACCTACGAGCTCATGCATACAGAAGGGTCAGATAGCGCTTTGTGTGTTATGCTGCTCCCTAATGCTGCGGGAGTGGCTTCATTTCCTCGCAGGAAGCACATGTTGGCATGCGCCCTCCCTGGTTGGCAGCCGCCGTCGATTGGTGAGAATTGGACACTATTCGATTAGTTAAAAAAAAAAAAAAAAAACGTTTCTTTTAAGTTGTTTATCTGAAACAGACACATGTCATCAATGTCACGTAAAGTAAGCTTAAAAAGGTTTTCACCTTTGCATACTGCGTAATCGTAAATATAAGTCAGTGGGATGCAAGTTGCATTCTGTGTATGGAGTCACGCTCTTAAACTAAATCACTGTCTCGCGTAATTATCAGGACGTCTCCACCATGTAGGTCAGAGTGACCAGTGACCACTTTTCCGTCTGATGATCCATCATATAAAGTGCTTTTCTGCCAAACAGTCAGTGTATCTGTCGGATCGACTTAGCAGCCGCATGAACGTGTGTGTGTGTGTTTGTGTGGTGTGTCTAAAACCCTGCCTGTAAAAGCAGAAAGGATTCTCTGGGAATTATCAGGTGGTTTCCTAAAATACCGCTCAAGAATAATATTGAAATAAAAGCAGGCAGGTCTGGTGTGTTGATGCAGTGCAAAGCCCTGAGCACGCACAAGTCACACCGAGTTTGTTTTAATGACTGTGGGTGCACGTACCAAAGTGAGTCTATATATATATWTTTTTTTTATTCTTTTGTACAAATATAAAGGTTTGAGTGCAAACTTTGAAACAATGTTGGAACACACATCCCCGGCATTCTCCATCACTGAATCTGAAACATCAGGCAAGGTCGAGTGTGTATAGCACCGGTACGTCATGCTACACTGTGTAGCGACAAACCAAGTGATTAGGAAGCAGTGAGTAAATCTATTATAAATGGGCATGGACTACATTGTCTTGTAAAGTTTTTGAAGAGAAGAAAAATGATTTTTAAAGAAGAAGAACGTTTGGCACTTTAGGCTGTTTCTATTAGGGATGTACTGATGCTCAAAAGAAGAGTGTGTTTCATAGCACTAAGGATTTACCTCTTTGTGTTGGGTCACTCTGTGCTGAACTTCTCATGTCAAGATTCATGTTTAAGATGTTTAAACAGAATTTTGCCCATAGTGCTTGTGAGATGCTCAGGAGCGTGCAACTCGGCAAGCGCGATCAATACACGTCCTGGCCAAAAAAACGAAAAAATCATCTCCATTTAAGAAGGGTCGGAGTATTGGGCTGCATCAAGCAAAGAAAACAACTAAGGAGATCTGAGTCTATTGGAACCGGCTTAAGATCTGTTCAACACGTTATCAAAAACCTGGAAGGATAGTGCTGAGCCGACAACTTGGTGGAAGATATTTAGTGGGAATCATGAATGAAGATCATTAAAACACACAATGTGATGAGAACTCGTAGGATTGGGAATAAGCAGTGATGTGGACATACAGTACAGACCAAAAGTTTGGACACACCTTCTCATTCAAAGAGTGTTYTTTATTGTGTTCCTTATTGTGTTCTTTAGCCCAAACGCGTCTCTTCTGCTTGTTGTCTGTCCTTAGCAGTGGTTTCCTAGCAGATCTTCTAGCATGAAGGCCTGATTCACACARTCTCCTCTTAACAGTTGTTCTAGAGATGTGTCTGCTGCTAGAACTCTGTGTGGCATTGACCTGCTCTCTGATCTGAGCTGCTGTTAACCGCCGATTTCTGAGGCTGGTGACTCGGATGAACTTCTCCTCCGCAGCAGAGGTGACTCTCGGTCTTCCTTTCCTGGGGCGGTCCACATGTCAGCCAGTTTCTTTGTAGTGCTTGAGGGTTTTTGTGACTGCACTTGGGGACACTTTCAAAGTTTTCCCAATTTTTCCGACTGACTGACACCTTCATTTCTTAAAGTGATGATGGCCGCTCGTTTTTTTTCTTCACTTAGCTGCTTTTTTCCTGCCATAATACAAATTCAACAACTCTTTGAATGAGATGGTGTGTCCACACTTTTGGTCTGAGAAAAAAAAAAACACTTGTTGTGAAACCCATCAGGAAAAAAATGCTTTAGTTTGTGAGGGAGCATAAAGATTTGCACTTTAGAGGCCATGCGGTTTGATAAGTCCAGATTGCATTAGGGTAAGAAGGGAAGGGCATGAAGCGACTGGCCACTGTACCATCCTCTGGAGGCCGTGTTATGATCCATTTGCTTTCGTTGCTCAGATCTAGTCTCAGCAATGTTATGTGGCAATAACACACGTTGTGTGGCGACTTGAATGACCAGGTTATCACATCTRTGGAATTTTCTTCCCTCATGCCCCAGGCATATTGCAGGACTTGGGAGCATGAGGAATCCTTTTCACACATGAACTGTCCCCCACACTGTGTGTCGTAATCAAAGCTAAAGGCAATGGAAAGAAATCTTGGAGTGTGACACTTTTTTTTTTTTTTTTTTTTTTTTCCCCGGCAGTGTATATGTGCCAGAATTGCATTTTAAGTCACATGATTTGGACCCTGGGGCAAAGTAAAGTGCACTCGCGGTGCTCAGTGCTCACAGACCCAAAGTGCTCTCACTTTCTGTTCATTCCTCTCACCTCACCTCGGCGTGCCGCATTCTTGAGTACCTTTCTCCATTTTTAGGACGCGCATGTACAAGTAAATGAGCGTGATATTGGACTCGTCACTTCACTGCTCATATAAAGTCATTTCTCCCAGAGACGTTATTCGAAATGATCCTATGATGTACGTGGCTGGACTAGTTAGTTTAAATGAAGTGGAGTGGTCTTCTCACGTAATACTGATTGGAAATAACCGTCAAATGTAGGATGACGGTTAATCTGCTAAGCCGAGCCACACTTTCTGGAGGAAATGCGCCGTAATTATGACGCCCAGCTCTTAACTTTTTGCTCTCAAGGTCTGTTTTAGGGATAAATGACTGTAGTTTCTCGCGCAGAAGTGAAATGCGGAAATGAGATCCTGGTCCCATCGCGTATCGGTTAACTGTCCGCACCTCTGTGAGGAAAGGAACAGCCAGCGTTGTTGTCTGAGGACGTATTAGCATATTGTGCTTTGCTGATTTAATCACTGCCAGGGCGAGTAATCACTTGTAGGTCCTCTCGCATTTCTTGCTATTTCGCCCTTTGTGCTTTCGGCTCAGCGGTATAAAGTCAGAAGCCTGCTAGCAATTTGTCAGAGTCTCTCAGCTGTGAAGCTCTAGGGTACAGTTTGGGAAATTGCTGCGAGTGCTGTGAGGAAATCTAAGTGATGGTGAAAGTTTACTTCCTTCATCTATTGTTTTAAGTTTTGACTTTTTTTCTTTTCTTTTCTTTTCTTTACGACTCGTCTTGTTTTCCTATTTTATTGCTGTGCTCTATAGATTTAGGGATTTCCATCCATCATCATGAGACATTTCTTTTATTGCCTACAAAATAATGCAGTTATTAAATAGCGAGAGGACAAAACATAGAACGTAGGCACGGATCTGTTGATGATGATGGTGTCAGGGATCATATTCCATTCCATTTATTTTTTTACCCAAGTTACAGGGATTTAAATGGCAGGAAATTTGTATATGCAACTTTTTTTAAGTGCTTTTCCACACAAAATGTAATTTTATCTTCGAATAGTGCGTTCAACAAAACAGCTTTAGGTTCAGATCTTATGTCCGACGGGTGTTCATGGCAATCTCGGATTTGCAATGAGATTTCTCTTGAATGAATGAATGCGTTTACAGATAAAAATGAGAGAGGGTTACGTCAGGAAGGGCATCCGGTGTAAAACCTGTGCCAAGCTTGTGTGCGGTTCGGATGGTCCGTTGTGGCGACCAACAACTTCTGTGTCTTAAAGGAAGACGTACGTCCGTGATTGGCGATGCCGGGCTCGGAGCTCATTCCAGTCGTTCTCGTGGACATTCAGCAAGGGGAACGTCTGATCCTTGAACATTGACGGATAATTTGTCGCCATCTTGTCTAAGCGATACATCAGTCTGTGGGAACTGTATGCAGAATCAATAACCAGCACCACTTCCACATTACAAGACCTAATATATGTACTGTATACATGCGGCAAAGTTTCAGACATTAACCGGACAGTCTGATCACGGCTCCAGCGTACTGAGAACTTTTTCTACCTTAATGATATCCAAGCAGTAGTGAAACGCGGGGGATTATATACAGTAGAGACAAAAATGGGAGTTTTTTGTACTTTATAACTGCATTTTGTTATTCTGCACAATCAAAAGTCCCGGTTTGACTTGAACACCCTTCCTCGTTCACATAGTGGATGATGAAACGTGAGAATAAAGATATTGCCTGGCTATACATAATTACATCTTAAAACCTATGCCATATGACATGAATGTGGTGACTAATAAATAGAATTTTTGTAATATGCAGTTAAAAAGATGTTTGTATCTAATTTTGGCTGGAATTAGCGATAGACAATCATAACGTACCATATATACCGTAACATATGACATAATTATATGGGATTGTGCAGTGTTTGTGTTATCACAGACAAAACCTTCTAGGTTCGTCAGTGCTTTGCCCCTGATCAAGCAGACGTGTTGGATTGATTATCTTCATTATCTTCTTCACTAAAATGCGTTTAGCATGCAAGATATTAAAATAGCTCACACATTTTGCAACAAATCAAATTGCCATTCATTTAATTGCTGTGAAATACATAAAAAGGTTGCTGTCATGTGATGATTAAGACATGCGACATGCGTTAGGAGGCCATGAAGCAGAACAAACGAGATGGGGAAAGTCTTCATTGTGCTCATTTAGATGATATACCAAGGGAATTATAAAACCAGAAGGTCACCAAGTATGTTGGTTGTGATCCTACTGAGCCCTCTGAGACATAGGAGGAAAAAATCTGTGAAAGACATATCAAGTGAAAAAAGTACATAGGACAAATGGGTGAGGATCAGTGTAGGACGGGTGCCTGCTAGGCAAGTACTCTCTTTGTTTTTCGTATTTCTTTATGATGTAAATCACTAAATAATTTAAGCAACAAAGAAAAAAATAATCAAATAACAAAAATATCATGGCTGGTTAGAAGGAATCGGTCTTGTCTCTGAGCGGTTCAAAACCTAGGACACAAAGCCTGGATTCATCGTTGTGTTTTTGGCCAAGTTTAGCACAATATTTTGTTAATTATTAAATCTTAGTGTCAATCTAAACCACATTTATATATAGTTGAATGATTTATGGGTAATTAAGATGATTATTGGGGCAATAAAAAAAGATCCGGCTACCTAGCTTCTGTTATCAAGCTTGTATGAGGCTAAGAAATCCTGCGTTCTGCATTATGAATCACATTGTGATTTCTTGAATTTTATTTGTATTATTATTTAAAAAATATATGATTTAATAGCCTTAATTGTGGCATGATGGCGTACTGGTTAGCACCGCGACCTGTCACATCCAGGGTCRAGGGTTCGATTCCCTCCTCGGGTGCATGGATTTTGCATGTTCTCCCCGTGCTTGCTGGGTTTCCTCCCACAGCCCAAAGGCATGCAGATTTCACTAATAGGCGATCCCAAAGAGCGTGTAGTGTTTGTATGTGTGTCCAGGGTGTACCTCACCTTATACCCGTAGTCTCCTGGGATAGGCTCCAGATCCTGCACGACCCTGTATAGGACAAGAGGAATGAATGAATAATAGCATTAATGTTTCCTGTCCTATTTGTCTACTAAAATAATTTAAGAAACATCAAAATGCTGTTTTTTGATCCTGGTGCTTTTTTTTGAATGTCATGTCTAGTATAAATCAATAATAATGTTTTACTTGCCAGTCCACTGCTCCACATACCACCAGTAGGTGGCAGTATTTCACCAACCCCTAATAAACACAAAATACGGAGAAGCCGTACTCTCGCAAAAATGCGATCATTTTCTGCCAGATCTGTGGTATGTTTTTAAGGAACCATCCATTTTGGACGATTTAACATTTGTAAGTTTACCTAAATAATTTAAAAAGGTCAACGATTCTGAATTGAAAACAGGCCCGTCTATACAATTTGTTGAACTGACTAACAAAAGACTTATTCAACTGCCTAATCGATTAAATCATGCAGCTCTGTTTTTTTTTTTTCTTGTCATGCCAATCGATTTCCTGCCCACAGTAAGAGTGAGATTAGCGGGACGCTCTCACCGTTAAACCTGTGGCCTGTTAGCATGCAGCGTTGTACAATTTTTAAATTACAAAGGTTAATTGTAGTGAGTAATTGTGGTGTTTCAACCTAAAACAATGATCAATTTATTGACAATTTCATTCCCTTACTAGTTCCAGTTGTCCGTGTTCCAGATGCTCAGATAATTATTAGGCATGCGCAGGAATTTTAGTCACGGCAAATGTTTGGCCCAAAGTGACCAAAAATGCAACCCTGTGCCTCTGACTGAAGAGTAATTGCTGAACATTTCCCCAAAATAATATGTTCCACAATAGTACTTTTAATTATATTCCTTTCAATTAAATTGTGATTTAAAATGTTTTTTTTTTAAGCAGTGGTTCTGTTCCACTGATGCATTGTTACCCAATCTGATTGACCTGCCTCGTTTTCCCTGAGCGGCGCTGCCTAAACTGGACCGTGTGTACTTGAACACAGAACCAACCGTGCTCCATTAACATTTTATGCTCCTTGCTTTGAAAATAATCATCAGTGAAATCTAATACCTGAGTGGTTTTGCCGTGCACRTGTGTTTTGTGTTACATTACATTAGAATACACCGATCAGCCAGAACGTTATAACCAGCTCGGGTTTAGTTTTCTCTCTGTGCCACCTGGGCAGCTCTGGCTTCTCGGGCAATCGTCCTATAAGACCTCTGGGTGTGTGTTGGCAGCGGATCCTTCGTGCTCTGTGCGTTGCAGGGTGTGGATCGGACTTGTTTGTCTGGTGCATCCAATGGGTGCGCGATCAGGTTGGGATCAGGGGAGATTGCAGGGTGGGTTGGTGGACGTGGGCTTTTTGCTTGCTGGGCGTCAGGTTTGTCAGGATGAGGTGCATTGGGGGTTCTGTGACATTGCTACATGGCTTTTACGCGGGATTGGACCGGACTGGCTTGGCCTTTGGTCCCCACATGCATAAATAAGTCTTAGGTGACCCACGATCGTTATTAGATGAAGAAAGTCATTGGCCTGGCGGTGATGTTGGTGCAAAAGTAATCATGTTATGGTTCCTTTAACTAACATACTGTAGCATGAGCTTCAGCATTAGTACTCCAACAACATAATTGAATAAATGTAACAAATAATAAAACAAATAAGCAATAAAACGTGTTAAAAATCTTAGTGAGTAAAATATTCCGTTCAGCAGGTTATCATGATCATTTTTGTGTATTGTCGGGTTTATTTTGTTAACTTGGCAAATAAATGCCAATTTAAGTGTTGCTTAAGATTCTATAATGCTTATTAATGGTGAACTTTATGATTTTAAATTTTTTTGAAATAACAAACGCCGTAAATAGCATTCATTAAAGAAACCCTAATGTAAAGTGTTTACCACTGTAGGAAAAACGATTAGATTTTTACTGCATAGTTATAGATTGAATAGAATTATTCTCATGTCTATAGTTCATGCGCTGTGCGAGGTCACATGCTGTAAACAATCCTCTATATTTGGCGTCACCTAAAGAAACATTAGCTGCTCTTTTGGGGTCGTCGTTGTTTCGCATGTGAGCGCAGCGTGTCGGAAGCGTTACAGTTTGTCTCTGTTAGGCCGGCTGAACCCAGAGACCTCATTCACGGCTAGAAGTGTGTTTGTGTGCACGAGTGTGCCAGCGCTAGTGCCTGCTTGTCCAACAGCGCTGCTGGGCAACACTGGGTCCTTTGTGCGAGCCAGTGTGTGAGGGTCTGCGTGCAAGGCGGTAAGCGCTGGTTAAGAGAGCGCGGCCATGCGCGCCTCCTGCGCGGATCGTCCTCACCTCTGGAGCACGAGCCAGGGTTCAAACGAGGTCGTCCTCCGAGCGTTTCTTCAGAATGTGCAAACGCATGCCTGCTATTTCTGTCGACACTGCGATGAGCGCATGTGTTTCCCTGTCAGTGTGTTAATCATTTTCCAGTCTGTCGTGGCCTGTTTGTGCATGTGAAGTATCTGAACGCTCTCCTATTAGAGATCAAGAGATCTAATTAGACTGGAAGGTTACTGCAGTTTGTTTAGTTATTTAGGTGTAACGTGGAGCTTGAGGGGAATGGAAGATGTGAGATTGATTCGCATTTTTTTGGTTGCTTTTATGATGTTTCGGAATAGGTTAGAAACACAAGTCTGCGAGTAAAAATACTGCGTGAGGTTGAATGAACGTTTCCACGCAGTAAATACGGGTAAATGTGAAAGGTCGCACACACCGCGTGGTTTTTAAATGGAAAAAAAAAAAGAAAATAGCTGTGTTTGAAATGTGAACCAACAAAAAATATCTAATTCTGTTGATCTTAATAATAAAACTGCAAAAAATACAAATTGCACAAGACAAAAAAAAAAAAAAAAGTCATCAGACTTGATTTAAAGACGGCCAGTAATAACTGACGTGGAATTAAATCGGGGATTAAACCAGATCGAATCATTATTCTGAACTCATAGGGAATGTGTCCTTAACAGATACATTTTCAGGACCCGATAGGAAGCACACATTGTAAAAATATCTATTTTTATTCTTTTTTTTTTTTTTCCCAGTGGTTTTACCCAGTAGTCATTTCTACACACTGCCAAGCTGAGCTCCAAAATGAAACCACACAAGAAATGGGCTTTTATTTATAGACCTGCTGATCCATGTGTTGTGTGAAGGGCAGCACATTATTTCTGCTTTTTTTTTAATGCTCATCAATTTAGTTTTTCAAAATAAATTTTCAAGATCCTTAAAAAACATCGATTATTATGTAAAAAAGAAAAAGGTGACTCACCATAAATACGCTTACTGCATGCAAACCTTTCTGTTTTTTTTTTTTTGGAATGCGACCAAACCAATGTAAAACCTGCCTGTAGATGGAGATCAGTAGCTGTTTATGGACGATTTCCCTTCAGTCCGATTGAGATCCTTCCATTTAGAAATTCCAGTTGAATTGCGTACGTAGACGCTGATCTGATAAGAATGTGTATTTACATGTTCAAAGCATGTAAGCAGAATATAATGATTTTTTTTTATGTCAAGTGGTTCTGCCACTGTGAAGCAGGTAGTCTGGCAGAAATCGAGCAGATGAGAAAATGAATCAGGATTCCAGTGTTTATTGATAAGTCCTGATTTCCGTAGTATTATTATTATTATATAGCCTGAAAGCTCCACATGGCATCTGATCTAACTCGGCGGGGGGGGGATGAAGCTGCAGATGAGGAAATGTACATGTTCAAGTCTTTTTCATGCAGTCCTGGTTCAAATCCATAGTACAAACAGATGCATGCAAGAAAGCGGCATTGCGTTTCATCGCCATCGGGGAAGAAAACTAGTGATCTGTGGGAGTTGGATGAGATCTGTCAGGAGCGATGAGGTAATGACAATTAAGCTGAGAGGATCCGAATCCATACTGCGATATGATTATTAAAAAAGTGTGCTTTGTAATGCACTCCGCAGATAACACAGTTATAACATCAGTCTCAGCAGGATTTCTATTGGAAGCAACGCTGTGTAAGAACATTACCTAATTAATGAGAGTTGACAGATTTACCTCCATGTTAGTTGCCTTGTACTTTACCAAAATCTGCATAATTAAAGAACACAGATCTGCTTTAATACAAGGCTGATCACTGCACCTTATAGTACATTGAGAATTGAATAATGTTTGAGTTTGCACAGTATGCATGTATATATACAAAGTAATATCCACGTTCATAAAGGTTAAGGTTTTTGTTGTTAAAGCAGTGTGTAAAAAAAAAAATATGAAAGATGTAGATGATCTAGATGTATAGATGAATTCGCTTTGATGTACAAGTGCTTTGATGTACAAGTGCTTTGATATACGTCACACAAATTATGCTCGCAATTCAAGGTTTAACTGTATATCCTCATATATAATACCATCTGTGCATGGGTCGTGAGTAAATGTCTTTTAACCTTGTGTGGTGTAAACTCGTGTGTGTGTGTGTGTGTGTGTGTGTGTGTGTGTGTGTGTGTGTGTATATATATATATATACACACACACATATATATATATATTTTATATATATAATGGAATCATAACTGCAGTTTCAGTAACGGTGTGGGTGTATTTTTGGTTCGGTTGTATTTTAAAGGGTCAGATTTCAGTATCAGCCAGCAGGTTTCATATCGATAGTAGTAGTGCTGATGTGCATGACTGCTTGCGGTTGTCTGGGGGAAAAATAAAAAATAATAATCTCTTCCCAAAACTATTGTCCTGTTTGAGAGTGCAGAGATGTTCCTTCAGCTGCACCAGCTCTCTTGAGGACAAGCGGGACATCCTCTGTCATAAGTATTACATCTATTTATTTATAATAAATGATATGATATTAATGACTCTTTATGAATATTAAGCAGTATGAAATTATTTTCTTTTAGTGCAGTTTGTATAAAAAAATTGTTCTGTAAGTACGTGTAGTTTTCACAGTTATTCAAAGGGCACCACACACACACAGCTGAAAGAAAAATCCCTTCTGCATTACATTCGGCCTTGTCTGCTTCCACTGCTCTGTGTTACTTAGTGAATAAATTGTACTGCGGTAGTCTAACAACATCAGGGAGTCCTCTGGTTTATCGCTTTTTGTGTAACAGTTGTGAGAAAGGCAAGTCCTCTGGATGTACCACATTAGCAGAGCAACATGCCGCTAGTCACATTGTGCTCCTCTATGTAACCTAAGGGAAGTTATTTCACAGACCAGTGAGCAGATGGAAACACTAATGGTGACTGGATTATTCTCTTGGCCTGGACTCCAAGATGCTCGAAGCTAAACAGAAAGCGTGCTTTATTCTGTGTGTAGGGAGTATATCTTGAGCATGTTCAGCATTGCCATTTTGTGTGTGTGTGTGTGTGTGTGTGTGTGTGTTGTTACATGGCCCAGTGGCTGACTACTCCACTGTAGGAGTGAGCAGTGTGAAAGACGTACAAGTGTAATGAAATTCTTCTCATTAGGCTTCAGTAAATGCCTGACAGTGTGTCTGTGTGTGCAGCTTTCTAATGGAGCGCTGTTGAATAACTGTGTGTATGACTTCCAAAATCTGTACCCATGAAGCATTGCCTTATTGATGGTATAGATCTTTGCTGTGGGATATCAAATGATTTCTGGTGCGTGTGCAGAAATGATCATAGGTGGTTTTTCCCACGGCGTTTAAACCCTACACGACATTCTTACATAGGAAATTATTTGTTGACCAGGTTGATTATTTTCCAATCGCATTTTTATAATAGAATATAACTATTTCATTTACCGCAACTAATAATTTTTATAAATCTGCAATTGGTATATATATATATATATGTCCTATTCATTTTCCTAACATGTAATATTGTTCTGTTTGTCGTTTCTGTCGAGTTCTGTCTTTTGTTCCTTCTCATGCAAAAAAGTAGCATGGCATTTTCACGGGGGTCTGGAGCCTATCCCAGGAGACTTGGGGCACGAGGGCGAGTACACCCAGGACGGGGTGCCAATCCATCGCAGGGCAGACACACACACACACACACACTCATTCACACACTACGGCCAATTTGGGAACGCCAGTTAGCCTAACCTACATGTCTTTGGAATGTGGGAGGAAACCGGAGTATCTGGAGGAAACCCACCAAGCACGGGGAGAACATACACACACACTCACAGACAGGAATCGAACCCGGACCCTGGAGGTGCAAGGCGACAGTGCTGCATGACATTTTACCGAGACAAAATACAAAAACTTCAGTTCAGAAAAGGATTAGGTTACAGCTCTTTCCTGATGTTATGGGGTCCCTTCCAGTATCCAATATAGCGTTAGGTCCCCATAAATTAATCTTATTAATGACAAGAGACAATCCCAGAAATCGTGAAGTAGAAGCACAGGGATTCAACAGTTTTCCTGGGCAAAGCATTTTTTTCTAGGCCACATGGTTCCCGAGATATGGCCATTCACCTATCGAGTGTGAGTGGAGGTGGTGTGGTTTAGCCCAGTTGTCTTAGCAATAGCTCTCGCTGCATGGCTGACTCACATCGAGAATGTAACCTGATATTCTCATTCACACAAAAAGAAAGGAACCGTGCTGACTTTTTTTTTGACTTACTCACTCACTCGTCTATACCGCTTCATCCTGTRTACAGGGTCGCGGGGGGCCTGGAGCCTATCCCAGGAGGTACGAGGCGGTTTACATTCTGCACAGGARGCCAATCCATCGCAGGGCACACACACATGCACACACTCATTCACATAGGATTTGGAAAYGCCAATTAGGCTAACCTTCATGTCCGTGGAATGTGAGAGGAAACCGGTGTACCGGGAGGAAACGCACCAAGCGCGGGGAGAACATGCAAACCTCATGCACACAGACCCGAGGTGGGAATCGAACCCGGACCCTGGAGGTTCAAGCCGACAGTGCTAAGCATTAAGCCACAGTGCCGGTCATCATTCATCCTAGGCTTTATGTGTGCTGTGTGTTTCATGTTTAGTGTGTGTATTTCAAAAATTGGAAAAATCGGGTTAGTGTAAAGATTTCATTCCAGTGGGGTTTTCAGTTTTGTGTCAGGATCCCAAACAAACATTCATGGCTCCAAAAATGGTTTGATCAACTGTTTTCAGTCCGGGCAACTGGCTTTTATGTGGTGCTTCATCGCCCAATCACTCCACTGATACCACCCGCWTTAAATAACATGGGTTTGGGCTAAAAAAAAATGATAAAAACATTAAAAATGCCACATATTTGAACATATGTTTAGCACTAGAACACGTGCACTTGAGTAAAAATGAGATTATACACTGCGAAATCCCCCTTTTTTTGGCACCAATTTGCAATAATCCATGAAAAAAAAAATCAGTCATAAGGGTTTTTATTTGACTCGTCCTCATCGAAAATTAATCTTCACCGCTTGACTGATCAGAATCAAGAATTTAGCAGCACTATGATATGAGAGAAGATTTCATGTGCTAAAAGTTCACTAGAACAGTTGATGAAATCTGAACAGTCAGCTGTGCTATCAGCGATCTGACATGTCAWAAGATTACTGTTTGAGAAGATCTCTCAGAATTTTTACTCTTGCATGGAAATGAAACTACGATGCTGTTCGGTAAATCGATGTAGACTACCCAGGCTGTACGCTCAGCTAGAAGATTGCTCTTCTCTTGCGTGAAATTATTCAAACAATGTTTTTACTCCTTCTCCTTTACTTAATTTCTTGTGTGTGTTTCTTCTSTAGGTGYGTGAGCAGTCGTCCATGATGCACAGCTAATGCTGGCCTGGCTGCCTCTCTGACTGCAGTAGATTCATGGCAGCATTAGGGGTAAGCTTACAGCAACACACACAACCATGCTTTTTTTTTTTTTTTTAATCCACTGGTGTAGAATGATCTATCGGTCTCTATTAGCATTAAATGCATGAGCGAGACAGGCAGTTTATTCCCTCCCTGTTCCACTCGGTCACAATGCTTTCCAAGATGTCCCGAATAAGACAGCACTCCGTTTAAGAACAACATGCAGGATGTGACAGCGAGGCGGAAATAAAAACTTGTAAAGCGGCTCAATCCAAATCCATGTCTGGCTCTATCCTGGCATAGTGAGTGGAAGTGTTAGTTTGCCGTCACATAGTGTAGCGTACCTGTGGCTGTGTGGCTGGTCATAAACTTGTGTCTGTTGGGGGGAATCATACTGAGCCCCTAATGGGGAAAATATAAACGTTGGAGGAAAAAAAAAATTCACCTTGGGGG